>OY992897.1:56054656-56147156 GCA_963921405.1 Cepaea hortensis | reverse complement strand
CAGAGTGGGTACTTGTGGATCGTGGGAAACAGAATAGATGCGTTTATGCGGTGACAACAAGGGTGGGTACTTGTAGATCATGGGAAACAGAATAGATGTGTTTATTTCGCAACAACAGCCCGCTTACCTGCGTTCGAAACACAGCTGCGACCGATTTTGCATCAGACCGCATCGCGCTGGGTTAACGGGTTGGTATGGAAGCCGGTCGTTCAGAAGGCAATGGCAAACTACTGAATGTAAACTTGCCAAGACATCAAAAAGAGCAATACAATGCTGGTGTTGACAGCGATGCCCTGTAAAAATCCATCCATACATCATGTGTCATGCCGGTAAGCGTGGGCGGTCATGTTTTACCATCTCACTCGATCACCAGAGTCGGGGATCAGCTCCGTGTTTCTGTCTCGACCATGCCACTAGGCCAATCCATCCAGGTATTTGCTTCTAGGTTTTCCCCTTGGTCTGTTCCCTTCGATCTTACCTTTTTTTTTTACTTGAAGGACTTGTAGCGTGGTCTCGAGGTATGGTGTCCGCATCGAGTGCTGGAGGTCCTGGGTTCAAGCCCCGGTGATGGCCGGGATTTTTTCTCGTGGACTTCTAGTAATAATTTCCCCTGGTCTCTGGGTAGTGAGATCGGACGCCCGTGTGTATTGTCGCGCAAGTAAAAAATCCCTTGGCAGTTGGAAATCGAAAAAGAGTAGCCTATCGGCGCTGCCCGGGCAAAATTTCGAGTTAAAAATCTACGCAAAATATTTCAGGATCCTCGCCGGTGCTACGGAGTTCGTGCACTGAGCTAGGTTTCTCCAGACTCAGGTTTCAGTTAGGAGGAGAACGGAGCACTTATGGATTTGCACCCGTGTGCCGTGATGTTGATCCATCGACTAAAACGACTAAAACATCTGGTTGTCCATGGTATTCTTTGCATTTTCCTCAGAAACCACATTTCTACAGCCATCAGATGTTTTTCAGCTTGACTGCTCATTGTCCAAGCTTCACATCCATACAAAAGTACGGGTTCTATGTAGCACCTCAACACTCTTTTTATCGTTTCAATTGACATCTTTTTATTGGTCAGTATGGTTTTCATCTTGCTAAAGGCTACTTTTGCCATGGCGATTCTTGATCTAATCTCTTCAAGGTATCTCCCATCAGATGTTATTACTTCTTCTTCTTCTTCTTCTTCTTCTTCTTTTTCTTCTTCTTCTTCTTCAGCATTCCGAGCCATTGAGGTTCTTTGCTGCAGATACAATCCGTCTCCATTCGTCTCTCTGATGGACCTTCTCTTGCCAGTCGTTGATTCCAAGTGCTTGTAGGTCTGTATATGTATTATCTCTCCACCGTCTTCTTGGTCTACCTCGGGGTCTACGGTCATTTATTTCCTGAGTGTAAGCGAGTTTTGTTTCCCTATTATCTTCCATTCTTTCTATATGTCCTAGCCATTGTAGTCTATTAGCCTTCATAATACCAGTGATTAGCTGGGACTTAAACAGATCATAAATGTCTTTGCTACTTCTTCTTTTCCTCTCTCCACTTTGTGTATCCCTAATGGGTCCAAAGATGCGTCTTAAAACTTTGTTCTCAAAGGTTTGTAACAAGGCTTCGTCTCCTTTCGTTGTACTCCAGGTTTCAGAGCCATACAGCACAACTGGTCTGATCGGTGTTTTGTATATTGTGATTTTGGTGTTACGAGATAGCGCATTTGATTTTAGTAGATGTTGTAGTGCATAGTATATCTTATTTCCAGAACTGATTCTAGTTTGTATTTCTTCCCTTATGATGTTGGAGCAGTTGAAGATTGTACCCAGGTATTTGTATGTTTCCGTTCTTTTAATGGTCATATTATCTATTTGTATGTGGCCAGAGTTTTTAGCCATGAAAAATTACCATATATTCTGTCTTATCTTGGTTGATAACCAGTCCCATCTGTTTGGCTTTTTCCTTTAAGTGAGTCAATATTTCCAATGTCTTTTGTACATTGTCCCCTATAATATCTATATCATTTGCATAACCAAGCAGCTTGGATGTTCCTCCAATATCACATTCCTACTTTACCTTCCTTACAACTTTCTCTAGAGCCAGATTGAAAAGTAGCGGCGATAGTGCATCATCCAGTTTCAAGCCAGATGTTATTTGGAAAGAGTCTGAATTCCTGCCTTTATCTGTTACTATATTATAAGTATCTTTCATGCATAGTCTGGTCATGTTGATTAACTTCATTGGTATTCCAAATTCCTGCATAGCATTCCATAGACTATTCCTATGGAAACTATCATAAGCCTTTTTAAAATCCACAAAAATGTTATGGATATCTCTTTTATATTCCCAATTTTTCTCAGCTATTTGTCGTAAGATAAATATCTGATCTATTGTTGATCTTTTATGTCTAAAACCCGCCAGGTAGTCACCTAATATGTCTTCTGAATATGGTTTTAGTCTAATTAGTAATACTGTGGATAGTATCTTATAGATGTTATTACTGTTCCGAGATAATTGTACCTATTCATTTGTTGAAGAATATTCCCATTTACTAGTATATTGCATAGTCTTATTTCGTTCTTCCTAGTGACGACCATAACCTGTGTCTTTTTACAATTTAATTCTAACCCTAGTTGTTCATTGTGTGTAACAACCGCATCTACTAAATATTGCAGGTCCTGTTCATTGTCTGCTATCAAGACAGTATCACCTGCATATCTAATGTTATTGATGCATCGTCCCCCAATGTTGATTCCTTCCATATCTTCAATATGTCTGAAAATGCTTTCACTGTACAGGGAAAAAAGATATGGAGACATTACACATCCCTGTCTCACACCTCTCTTAATAGGCTGATATTGGCCTACTTCATTATCAACTCTTATGGCAGCTTGTTGTTTCCAATATATGTTTTTTACAAGTCTAAGGTCTTTTCCATCAATCTGTAGATCCTCAAGCATCCTTATCATGTCGACATGTCTCACTTTATCGAAAGCCTTTGCGTGGACAATAAAGCAAAGGTGTAGATCTTTGTTTTCTTCTATAGAACGTTCGATTACGGTTCTCAGTATATACACAGCATTTACTGTAATTGCCTTCTACTGACCCTCATTGTTCTTTTCCTATTTCAGGTTGTATTTTCCTCCTAACTCTTTGCATGATAATTCTTAGCAAATTCTTAGTGATGTGACTCATTATACTAATTGTTCGATGTTGATCACATTCCAAGGCTCCTGATTTCTTTGGGATTGCAATAAATACAGAATTACACAACTCCTGAGGTATATTTCCAGTATCATATATTGTATTAAGCAGACTGGTAACTTTATCTATTCCATATTCTTCTAAAGCATTAATCATTTCTGTTGTGACGCTGTCTGAACCGGGGGTCTTGCCATATTTCATATGGTTAAGAGCATTCTGAACCTCCATCTTCAAAATTGCAGGTCCTTCATTATTATTTTGAACATCATACTGTTCGTCTCTGTTCGTCTCTGTTGTCGTCATAAAGGTTCTTCGCGTAATCTGACCATTCATGTAAGATCTGATCTTTTTCTATTATGACTCTTCCATCTTTTGTCTTTAGGCAGCCTGCTGATGTACGTGTTCTTTGATTAGTAAGCTGCTGAATTCTTTTGTGCATTAGTTTATGTGAATCCCTGTGAATAGGATATGCGAAAGAAAAAAAAAGTAGTGGGTACTTGTAGATTGTGGGAAACAGAATAGGTGTGTTTATTTCGCGACAAATAGTGTGGCTACTTGTCATTCATTGGCACCTTTCCGTCTTGACAAAGGTTAAATAACTACAACCCGTGGCGGTGGCGAGTGTGGCTGATAAGGCCAATTCTTGCTGTAAATGATTGTCCACAGTGGATGCACGTGAAAACATGGTCATTTCCACCATCATGCACCATCTTACGTCTCTTACGCTCTGTGTGTGCTTTATCTGCAATCATTTTCTCCGTTGTCTTTATTCCATTTCTGATATTTGCCCTTCATGCAACACGTTCAGCAGCGACTTGCTCCCAATTGTGCATTATCAATGCCTGTATCAATCATATCCCGCTTACACACATTTTGTATCGTAGTAGAGGCCGACCCTGAGATCTCCTACCCATCTGTAATTCACCAAAAAAGATGTCCTTTGGTATTCTACCATCATCCATCCTCCTAACGTGTCCTATCCATCTGAATCTACAAAGACTAAGCATGGAACACACCGTCACACAACCTGATCTTTCCAATACTTTAGTATTTGTGATTTTGTCTTGCCATTTAATACCAAATATTCTTCACAGACATCGTATATGGAAGCTGTTTAAACATTTCTCTTGGTGTGAGTAAGTTGTCCAGGTTTCACTGCCATAAAGAAGAGTACTAAGGGCACAGGCTTGGTAGACGATTACTTTTGTCTTGGAAGTAAGCTTCCTGTTCTCAGAAACTCTTTTTGCTAACATGTTCATTGTTGTTGCTGCCTTGCCAATCCTGATTTTGATTTCCTTATCAGGGATAATTTACTATTTACCTCTGATGCTAGATATGTAAAGTGGTCTACTATCTCCAGTTCGGCGTCATCAATAAAGATTGATGGTACACCATGTGCAACTTGTGACATAATCTGTGTCTTCTTTTTGTTAATTGTTAAACCAAATTCAGAACAAGCATTGGAGAATGCAGATAGTAGATGTTGTAATTCTTCCTCAGAGTGGGTCGTAATTGCAGCATCATCCGCAAAAGCAACTCTCTGATTAGTACCCTCCTAATTTTGGTCTTTGCCTTCAATCTCTGAGCATTATTGAGGCCCACCATCTGTGCGTGGGTGAATGTATATACCACCATCCTGATCACGAAAGGCATATTTCTGTAGAAGTGAAAAGTATATTCCAAAGAGGGTGGGGGATAGTACACAACCTTGCTCAACTCCACTCTTGATTTCAAATTCTTCAGAAGTTGCACCATCAAACTTGATTATACCCTTCATGCCCGTGTGGAACGATTCTACAATGGGCGGAAGAGTTGGTGGGCAGCCAATCTTCTTGAGTACCTTGAACAGACCCTCACGACTGACCAAATCAAATGCCTTTGTGAGGTAGATCAAGGCAATAAACAGTGGTTGTTTTTGTTCCCGGCATTTTTCTTGCATTTGTCGCAATGAGAATATCATATCAATGGTAGACTGCTTCTGTCGGAAGCCGCACTGTGATTCCGGGTAGACTTGATCTCCTAGGACTTGAAGTCTGCGCAGAACAGTTCTGGCAAATACTTTCCCAAAAGTACACGGAAGTGAAATACCCCTACAGTTGTTACAGTCACTTCGATCGGTCTTGATCTTGTACAGTGTTATGATACTTGAATCTTTAAAATCCTGTGGGACTTGTCCTTCTCGCCAGCATAGTTCTGTTAGCTGGTGGATCTGTAAAGAGAGTGTGTCTTGCCCATTCCTGAATACCTCTATTGGAATCTCGTCTTTACCTGGCTCCTTGCCAGACGCAAGTTCATTTATAGCACACATAACTTCTGTTATGGTGGGAAGTGTGTCCAGGTGGTTAAGAGTTGGCAAGGGCCTCTATGGCGTTGAGGGTATCATCCGCTAGTTTGGTCTCACTTGAGTAAAGCTCTAAATAGTCAATCAATCATGTGCCATGCCGGAAAGCGTGGGCGGTCATGACTCGCCATTTCACTCGATCACCAGTGTCGTGGATCAGCTCAGTGTTCCTGTCTCGTCCATGCCATGTGGCCAAGCCATCCAGGTATTTTCCTCTCGGTCTTCCTCTTGGTATGTTCCCTTCGATCTTGCTAGTTGTCACCAAGTTCTCCAATCCATTTCTTCTCATAACATGTCCAAAAAATTTTGACTGTCTACGTCTAATTTCTCTAATCAGTTTACGATGTTCATTTGTCTCCTGTAGTACTTGGTCATTGGTTTTTCTGTCTGTCCTTGGTATTCTTTGCATTTTCCTCAGAAACCACATTTCTGCAGCCATCAGATGTTTTTCAGCTTGACTGTTCATTGTCCAAGTTTCACATCCATACAAAAGAACAGGCTCTATGTATCCCCTCAACACTCTTTTTCTCGTTTCAATTGACATCTTTTTATTGGTCAGAATGTTTTTCATCTTGCTAAAGGCGACTTTCGCCATGGCGATTCTTGTTCTAATCTTTTCAAGGCATCTCCCATCAGATGTTATGACTGTTCCAAGATAATTGTACCGATTCACTTGTTGAAGAATATTTCCATTTACTTGTATATTACATTGTGGCACTTCTTTCTTGCAACAACCAAAGAATGATCCGTATCACAGTCAGCACTGTGAAAACTTCGAATTAATGGTCTATGGTTCAGATGTTGTCTCCGTGTGATGGTGAAGTCCAGCTGATGCCAATGGCCGGATCTTGGATGTTTCCATGTGACCTTATGCAGCTCTTTTGTTTTAAATAAAGGAGTTTGTTATACATAGGCCATTTCTGGTGCAATGCTCGAGCAACATTTACCCATTTTCATTCATGTGACCGATGTTGTATTTTCCAAGGCACACTGCCCATGAACTCGAGTCCTTGCCCACACGAGCATTGAAATCACAGAGCATATAAATGTAGTCGGATTTTGGAACCGCCTTGATCATAGAGTCTAACTCCTCGTAGATCGAATCCTTCACATCGTCAGAGGAAGCGAGTGTCGGTGCATATGCAGTAATAATGGTGGCAAACCCACAAGAGGTTGCCAAGCGCAGGGATAATAGTCTTTCATTACCTCCAGCTGCACTTTCAATCTTCCCAGTAGCGAATTCTTCACTGCAAAGCTCACACCATGTTACCCTTTTTCTGCCTGCCCTCTACCCTTCCAAAACAAGGGTGTAATTGTTTTCCCTGAGTGGCCATTCCTCAGCGAGGCGAGTCTCCTGCAGACCAGCAATATCAATGTTAAGACGATTGAGTTCACATCAATCACAGCCGTTTTTCTCACATCGTTAATATTCGTCAAGTCAGTGGAAAATCCTGGACACATGGTTCTTACGTTCCAGGTTGCAAGCCTGAGCTTGAGGTTTCTATTTTTCTTTTTATTAGTGCCCGGTGCATTGGTTTTACAGCCTGCGATTCAGATTTTGTCCTAGCCCCAAGCACCCATTGAAGCAGGTAGGCTGTGGCGGATCAGCACCCAATTAGCTGAGGGCTGCCCAGCTTGAGGCGGGCCGTAGCTGATCAGTGACACCTATAGGTGTCTCCCACCGTCAGAGGCAACCCGTGGCGCCCCATGTCTACGCCAGTTGACAAGGACTTATAATCCGTAACAGTTGCCTCTCGCTTTGATTCCGAGACCGGTTAAGACCAGTGATGGAGTTATTGCCTCTCCATAGCACAAAGCCTGGGCTAAAATATAGAGACCATGTGTTGCCCATGCAGCATGATCCCTCTCTCGGCCTGCCTAGTTCACTCCAGAGGAAAGTTAACACCTATACATCTGGAACACGACAAGCTGCAGAATCTGCCGGATAAGCAAAGCAATGCTCTAATTGTCCGCCTATCCGAGCTTCGATCCTAGACGAGCTGCCATCAAAGGCTTAGGGCCTGGTCTGCCCTGCCATGACATTTTGTTTTTATATTGCATTTCCTCGCACCAGGGTAAGGTGTGTACCCTCCCAGTTGTGCTCTTCCGCCCGAATACGTTGGCGCAATGTGGGGTGACGGGTTTGGTAAGCACCGCCCAACGTTCGGCGCTAACAGAAAGCAGGTAGTACCGTCTACTGTTATACGGTAGCTCAGTCATATACTCATATCTGACTAAGACCTGACCTGGCTTCTTGTAGATTGTGGTAAATAGGTAGACTGAGTTCGTTTCGTGACAATCTGAATGGAAATTTGTAGATTGTAACAAACACAAAGGTGGATTGTATATGGTAACAACGGAAGGTGTTTATTAAGTAATGTGAAACGCGAGAGAAGGGATAAATTATGTGACTGGTTGGGGAAAACAAAAGGGAAGAATGTGATTTCATGACGTGATAGTCACAGGATAGTCACATTGTGACGACGCGCGTGTATTTTTGGTACCGGACAATGGCAGCTGATGATGAGTAGTTTCCAACCGCACCTTCCATTGGTAACGACGGGCTACTATTACTGAACATCACCACATAAAGGACATGCCTATGGTGCTCAACCTCTTCTAGAAAATGTCGGAGATACCGAAATCTGATTGTTTACGTTGTGTGTAAGCCCTTCATCGCCATCATTATCAAGTACTTTACCGGATGGCGTGGGCGATCGTCCCTTTATACATTCCCTAACTCCAAATGGATCTAATCACGTCAAGAGTTCCACAAGCTGGACAACTTATGGTGGAAATGGCAGACATTCTGAAGACTATCTATCAGTGACTGCTAGTTGAAGATTCAAAAACAGATGAAGAAGCATATTTAAGGATACATGAGTTTGGATTTAAGTGTGGCTGCCGCAAGAAGTTACGCGCGAGGAGACGAATACAATGTGTTTACATCTAGAATGTTACTGAAACAATCAGCATCAGCATTTGACGAGGGAGATGAGGCATCTATTGGTTTACGCGGGAATCTGTTATGTACATTCTGAGAAACAAACACCTCTTAATGTTAACTTCCAACCTGTATCGTTATCTGCCTCTTGCTCTCTTGCCCTAAACCATGCCATACTGTATAGTTTTTATCTTTTAACGTAGCCGAAATATTTCACTTGCCTCTTTGTTCTTGCATTTTATTTCTTGCATCAACTCTCTTTTCATTCTCAGTTTTTCTAGAATCCGTTTTTGATTGTTTTTGTTTCCATGGAATACAACATATTCTTTTGTACGTCCACATCCCAAGGGCCTTTATTAGACTTTCTAGCTGCATTGTTCGTTGTCCAGGCTTCCACGCCATACAGTAGTCTTACATATACATAGAATTTGACAATTCTCATTTTTGATGCATTGTTAATCTCTCTAGATGTTAAAACTGATTTGACCGGTATTTGACACTAAAAATAATACATTAATAAATACAGCACAGTTGTCGTAGTGATAAGTGGGAATACAGAAAAGATGGCGTTTGTAGTGTGGATCGTTCTAGTGGGACTCGTCTCCGTGTGTACGTGTGCCGGCTTACAGAATATAACCATGGCTGTTATGGTAGCCATGTCTGGACCCAAGCGGCTTGGATACGAGGCCCTGGCTGCTGTCAATCTCAGTTTACAGGTAAAGTATTACAACTTGCTAGCTTTCTAGTCCTGAACACATGTGACAGAGGTTCTGCAAAGTATAAGCTACTGAATGAATTAATTAATGAATGAATGATACATTACTGTATTTTTAATGGCCTTCTGTTTTTCACGGTTGCCTGTGGCCCGGTGGACACGGGTTCGAATGCCGCTCGGTGTGGATTTTGTAATCGACCTACCAAAGTCCAGGACCTAGAATAGCACCAGGAAATATCCTGAGAAGTAAAGGCCTGATATTGACCGCATCAGCCATCCAGTACCGATGGGCCTATAAGAATATGCCGCTAGCACCACATGCCCCAATCCCGTCAAGGCAATTTAAAGGGACTGTGTACTGTTTCAGCTTCTGTTTTGGCCATTGCTCTCAATGCTGTTTGTTGACCAGGAGGACGTGTCCGCGCAAAGTCCCCAGTCATTTCTCAGCATGTTCTTGACTTATGCCGGCTCTGTGGCGAATGGGTTACGCAATTCGTAATCCCGCATACCGCATTCGAAACACAGCTGCGGGAGATTTGGCAGCAGACCACCTTGCGTTGGTTTTCATTCAACGGAATGAGTGCCGGTCATTCAGAGAGCAATGGTAAACTACTGAACGTAAACTTGCCAAAAAATCACAAGCAGACAAAAAATTCAGGGGTTAACTGCGAGGTCTTTAAAGGATATGCAACTAACTCTTGCCTTATTGAACATCTCCGCCTGTTATTTGTCTGTTTACTCATTTGCCTTACTCCAAATAACCCCATTTAACATGTGCCATTCTGAACCAGCACATCAACGAAAGCCCTGACTTTGCCGCTGTCCGGAGCCGAGGCTACCAGTTTCAAGCATTGGTGGACGACGTGCCCTGTGACCCGGCCGATGCCTTTGCTGACATGCTGAATATCTTCTTGAGACACGGGAAGTACTCCAGCTCCCTGGTGCAGTACTCGTTTGTCGGTATGATTCCATGTTACTGTTGTTGTACTGTTTGGAAGACTCCCTGGCGAAGTGGTCAAGTCGTTTGCCTCGCGCTCCAAAGATTGTGGGTTCGATTCTGGGCTACGTCTTTCGATTCACGGGTGCATTTTTCTTGGAAACTCCTGGGGATCGTCGCCGGAGCTACGAAGTTTGTGCTTTGTGCGATGCTTTCGACAGGTCGCCCTGCGTAAAGAGACCGAGCCATATGGGATAAAACCCGGGGCAATGAAGTCGATCCACTCGACTTTTAAGACTTTTAAAGACTTTGTTGTTGTCGTACGCTGTGTCTTTTATACATTGTTGTACCGTATGATTCAATGTTACTGTTTTGTACGCTGTGTGTCATTTATACAAAGATGTTCAGTATGATTCAATGTTACTGTTTTGTACGCTATGTGTCTTTTATTCATAGTTGTTCAGTATCATTCCATGGTTACTGTTACTGTACGCCAGTAGTTCACAAGAGGGCCATATCTACTATTTTCGGTAGTTAAGCGGGCCACAACGTTATAAAATTATAAAAGTCGTGCAATATCATTCTTATCTTTCTTTACTTTCGTCAAAAAGGTTAGTTAGTTAGTTAGTTAGTTAGTTAGTCGCAGTTCTAACTTCACAGCAACGGGTCGTCCCAATTATGCTCCATTCCTGTGCCAGTGAATATCACACAAAACGCTCCCCACTGCCCAATGTGAAAAGTGGAAAAGACAGGAGTCTCGACAAATAACAGCCCGCACAGATACACTGTGCATAATGCCGCCACCAGAATGTCAACACAATAGTCCCCCACAAAGCACCCAGTTCATTTCTGATGGAATCGGCAGTCATTTTCCCATCTGGATGTTTCCTAGATGTTCACCCACACAGTCCACGAAATACAGTTCATCGTCAATGGCAGTGGCAGTCAACCAGAAGCCCAGCAGCCACGCATTTCTGCATAAGGCAAAAACCGGTCAACTCTGGGACATAGCCATCTGCCATCGCTCAGAACATGCAGTCACGTTCCAAAAGACCTTGGGCAGATTCAAAAGCCTTTCACACGAAACTCACAGCTCACAGTGTCGCGCCACGCACTCACTCAGTAGCAGGGCGACGGAACCATCAAAAAGGTAGTCAGTGTCAATACTGCACTGTGATCATTTTTTTATTTGGGTTTAAAATCAAAAGTTCATTTAACAATAAATTTTAAATCACATTCAAAAATCGCTATTAATGTAATAAATTTACAATTGTAACTTTTCTTCATAGCCAGTTACTTAAGCCAGATGCTAGTTTATCAATGTCTGGGCACAATTCTGTGGTGCCCAAAGTCATAAGCGCAGCTAGGTTACTGTCGGTGAGTCTGGGAGGTTGCTTGTTTTTTTTTTATAACGCTCATTGCGGAAAATGACTGCTCGCATCTGTAAGTCGAACCAAAACGATAAATGCATCTCTGGGCGAATGAACGCGAATGTTCCAATTGTTCGACACGCAATAGTCGCCAGAATTAAATCATTTAAACAGCTGGAGGTGATACAGGCAGCTCCAGAAATTTATCTGAGCATAACAACAACGAGCAGAGTAAATTATCGCATGCTGACGGGGCGCTCCGAGAGCATTTTTGAAATTATTAAAATATATTATATTAAATAACGAGACATCGCGCACCACTTTCTGACATCTGGCGGGCCACAAGTGGCCCGCAGGCCGTGGTTTGGGAACCTCTGCTGTACGCTATGTGTCTGTTATACTTCGTTGTTCGGTATGATTCCGTGTTACTGTTGTTGTAGCTGTGTGTCCTTTATACAAAGTTTTTCGGTATGATTCCATGTTTTAAAAAACTTCCTACTTCACTCATGCACATGCTGTAGTGACAGGCATGCATCACCATATTGGACCTTCGCCGATGAATTTCTATAGCTTTCACCCCTTCACTGATCAAAAAACGGATAACAGAACGCTGATCCACTTTGGTGCATATCAAAAGGGGTGCGGCCATCTTTAAACTGTCCTTATGATGCCACCGTGTTTGCCTGCACCGTGATGCCACACTATTAACAGATTAAAAGACAATGACATGTTATTGTAATTTCTATCATACTTTTAAAGTTTTCATCTTAACCCCCTTCGTTTATTAGAGCATTTGCCATGGCGTAGCGACTGGACGCTCGCCTGTCTTTGCGTCGGTTGACCACGAAAAAGCTAAACCTTCTTGAGAAAACATGACCAAGGTTGGCCTAGTCTCTGCCAGTCCGTATGTCGTGTCCTGGTTGCCATTTTCCGTCTAACCACATTGTTATAATCATACTCGCGGTATTAGGACACATGCGTATCCAGTCCACAACGAGGAAACAGACGAATAACTTTTATATAAATATTTTCAAGTAGAGTTTTCATGTTGTTGTATTGATGTATGTCTGTTGTTTGTGAGCTAAACAAGGCTTTGGCCACAACGTCCATCTGGTTACTCGTGATAGGAAAATCAGAAGCAGAATTAAAAATTCACATGAATAGTCTTAAGAGGTGTGTAAGGAACATAACATGAAAATTATCGCCAGTAAAACAGAGGTAATAACTATAATCAAAGAAGAAAAACAACAAAGATACATCTAAACCAAAACCCCCTGAAACAAGTAAAGAGTTTTAAGTACTTCGGAAGTATATTGTCATCAAATGGCATATCAGAAGACGAGATCGAAAATAGATGCAATACGGCAAACCAACTCATTGGATAAATAGTACCAATACTAAAGAACAAACACATATCAATAGTTACTAAGATAGCACTCTACAACAAAGTCTTCCTACCAACTCAATGTTACCAGTGCCAAACCTGGACTGTGACAGAAAAGAAAAATCACAACAGAATAATCAGTGTACCAAGGAGAGAGACAATCAGAAATGAAGAAATCAGAACTCAAGTTGAGGTTATACCAGCGATAGATATTATCAGAAAACAGCAAGTTAAATGCTTTGGCCATGTAACTAAGTTACCAACTAACAGTATACTACAACAAGCAATGATGTACAGACCAAATGGAAGCAGAAGAAAAGGCCGAGCATGTAAACGAAGGACAGAGGGAATAACAGAGGCCATGGTCATTTCGATTCATGAAGCCCATAAACGGACACTCTCCCGCTGTTTAATACGTCATCTCGACACCGCAAGGTACAAGAGGAACAAGATGAGATGAGA
The DNA here is from genome assembly GCA_963921405.1 of Cepaea hortensis. Taxonomy (NCBI): domain Eukaryota; kingdom Metazoa; phylum Mollusca; class Gastropoda; order Stylommatophora; family Helicidae; genus Cepaea; species Cepaea hortensis. The sequence goes on along the minus strand of OY992897.1, from coordinate 56,133,826 downwards.
AGAGATCGAGGTCTAGTAAAGCTTACAGATTCCACTTCTCGTGTTTGGTAATTCATTCACCGGTTACATTGTTATACGTCTCTTCATGGATGTAAAGTTACAGTACCGGCCCTGCACAACCCTCTGGTTTCTGAGCTGGGAAAGGGTAAGGTTAGGTCTGCAACACAGAACCCGTGCAGGTGGTACTTTGGTACTGGGTAGGGTGAGAAGTCTCTACACCGTCCCCTGTCAGTCCCCTGAAGGTGGTACTTTGGTACTGGGTAGGGTGAGAAGTCTCTACACCATCCCCTGAAGGTGGTACTTTGGTACTGGGTAGGGTGAGAAGTCTCTACACCGTCCCCTGAAGGTGGTACTTTGGTACTGGGTAGGGTGAGAAGTCTCTACACCGTCCCCTGTCAGTCCCGGTGAAGGTGGTACTTTTGTACTGGGTGAAGTGAGAAGTCTCTACACCGTCCCCTGTCAGTCCCCTGAAGGTGGTACTTTGGTACTGGGTAGGGTGAGAAGTCTCTACACCGTCCCCTGTCAGTCCCGGTGAAGGTGGTACTTTTGTACTGGGTGAAGTGAGAAGTCTCTACACCGTCCCCTGTCAGTCCCCTGAAGGTGGTACTTTGGTACTGGGTAGGGTGAGAAGTCTCTACACCGTCCCCTGTCAGTCCCGGTGAAGGTGGTACTTTTGTACTGGATGAAGTGAGAAGTCTCTACACCGTCCCCTGTCAGTCCCGGTGAAGGTGGTACTTTTGTACTGGGTGAAGTGAGAAGTCTCTACACCGTCCCCTGTCAGTCCCGGTGAAGGTGGTACTTTTGTACTGGGTGAAGTGAGAAGTCTCTACACCGTCTCCTGTAAGTGTTTCCCCCTCCCTTCCCCCCCCCCCCCCCCGTGAAGGTGGTACTTTTGTACTGGGTGGGGTGAGAAGTCTTTACACCGTCCCTTATCAGTCCTCGTGAAGGTGATACTTTCGTACTGCATGAAGTGAGAGGTCTCTACACCGTCCCCTGCCCCAGCAGATGCAAGCCCTTTTAAGTCGCAGACGAAATGATGACCAATACGTGGGACTTTGTCGTTACATTGAGTGGAACTTTAGGGTTAAAACTTTAAACTGCATGGAAATTCTGACTTAAACTGCATGGGACTTAAGGGTTAAACTGCATGGGACTTGGGGTTAAACTGCATAGGACTGCAGGGTTAAGTTGCATAGGACTTCAGTGTTAAACTGCTTGGGACGTCAGGGTTAAACTGCATGGGACTATAGGGTTAAGCTACTTGGGACTTCAGAGTTAAACTGCATGCAACTTCAGAGTTAAACTGTTAAAATGCACGGAACTTCTAGGTTAAACTGTATGGAACTTCAGAGTTAAACTGCATGGAACTTCATAGGTAAACTTTTAAACTGCACGGGACTTCTAGGTTAAAATGCATGGAACTTCAGCTTTCCACTATTAGCTTATGGACGTAAATTACAAATACCTCAGAAGTCGGAGTGGGTTCGCCTGGTGGCGGGAGGCACTGGTAATAGGGAAAGCTAGCTCAGTCCAACGTGTACTACGATCAAGCTCAAAGTAAGTGAAGTAAAAAAAAGGGGGATGGGCGGCTCTCCGAAGTACATAGAGGAAAGACAAAGATGAAAATGAATCAAACAAATTATAACCCGATCTCCCTTTGTGAAACACCACTTAGCAGGTCCGCATGGGTAAGAACGCGTGTTCTTAAACATTCATTGTGCTGATGCCGAGGTAAATGGTTCAACACCTACACCGGACAGCTGGACTAAAATGTTGACCTGTGGTCCTTGACTTGGGGACGTAAATTACAAGTACCTATGAAGTCGGAGTGGGTTCGCCTGTTGGCGAGAGACACTGTTAATACGGAAAGCTAATCCATACGCAAAATTCAGTCCATCACTACTATAAATAGTGTGTATGGAGCGAGCGCAAAAAAAAAAAAAAAAAAAACTTAAATAGTTGGAATCATTCATCTATTTAGGCACCCAGTGTACACAAAGATGAGGCAACATATAAAGATATCCAAAGAAGAATACAAAAAGCAGGAGGGGCTTTTATAGTACTAGGAAATGTGTGGAAGTCAAAATATATTAAACTTAACACCAGGTATACAATATCCAATTCTGGTTAACTCGGTACTACTAATAACATTAGTGGAACTGCTGTAAATCTGTGGAAATGTAAACAATACAAAATAACACACAAAGTAATGTAGCTTTCCATCCATCCATCATGTGCCATGCCGGTAAGCGTGGGCGGTCATGTTACACAACATGATTTTCTTGGCATGTGTAAAGAAGGTAGTTTGCCATTGCTTTCCTTCCCAGCAGTGACCATACTGGTCAGTGACCGTAGCCATTGTCTCCTCAAAAAAGGAGATCCTCTGCCTACCGTCGTGAAGGTGTAGACCATAACCTACAACTATCTGTCGGCTGCTCTACATCTTCATCCACCACCTGCACCCATGGCTTCACGTAACCCTGATCGGGGGGCTAAACGGGTACTCCACCTTGCCCAAAACAGAATTACGAAAAATATGGGACGTTGCAGCGACTAGCCTTCATCAGCAAACAAATACATACACAAAACACATGATGTAATCACGGAGAAAACAAGACATAAGATGGGGATGAGAAGAATTAAAAGATTAGAAAATGAGAACAATGACAAGAAAATTAAAATTTAAAGAAAAATGTTTGTTACTTATCTCAGAATCCCAATAAAACTATAACTTATAAACGTTAATGAATTGATGCCAATGGGGAATCGGACTGCCATGACACAATCCCCAATGTGGAGCTCCTGGAGAGAACTAGACAAATCATCTTAGTCCCGGGACATGCGGGAGTCGAGGGAAATGAACGAGCTGACAAACTGGCTGGCTCTGCACCCCCTGTAGATGGCCAGCCCATGGATCGTGCCGATGTTATTAACGTCCTTAAAGATATGGCGAGAACAGAGGACTTTGACGTCAGTGATTCCACATCGCTGTCCAGGATGAAAGACCTGGAAGAAAGAATCGGCACAGCCAGACGCGAGAGGTACATCGGGAAAACAAAGCGCCTCGTCAACCAACACAGAACTGGCACTATTAGCCACCTGACGCTGATGCATATGCTGGGGGGAGGATCTGAGCACCTATGGACATGTCCGGAGTGCAATGAAGATACCCCAACTGATAACTGATAACTGAACTGATAACTAGACAAATACCAATGAACCAAAAGGTAATGAAATAATGCTGGCGCTGTACGGGACACACATTGAGAAAACCTGACGAGAGTATAACTGGAACGCCCTTTGTCTCGAATGCATGTGGAAAGTAAAATAGAGGGAAACCAAACATAAAAGGAAACCAAAAAATAGAGGGAGACCAAAAACACGCGGTGAATAGACGTAGCGACAGAAATGAATAATATGGGGACAGAGCTGCATTGAATATCCAAGGCTTTGGGTTAGTTGCTTGGGAGGCTATGCCTCAATAGGAATAAAAGTAGAGAGAAAGGGAGATAGTAAGGGAGGGAGGTTGGAAGAGCGAGGGGAGAAGAGTGAGATTTGCGTAAAGGGGAGACTCCTGTAATAGCAACTTTGAGTAGATAAATATACGGTTGAGTTGAGTTAAGAACCAACATCGCAACACTCGGTACATTCCTCATAGGTTCTCCGTCCTCATTTGCAACAGGTATACACTGAATGTGTAATTAGGAAATACGCTCTTGTCTATTGATTAGCACTCGCTGATGACAACTGACAGAAGTACATTTCATATGACACAGGAAGCAACAGAGAAACTAAGAGGGGTAGTTGCACAGAGATTTGAACGTCTGACCCTCAAATGACGACCAAGCCTCTCTGAATCAACAACTGAGGTTTGAAATAGGATCAGCTTTCTTCTATGAGTGTCTGAGTGCAACGTCAAGCATTCTTTACCCACATTGTCAAAGAACATTTCGAGCCAAAATAGGCCTTACCAGCCATCTTAGAACACACGGCTCAATACTTTCAACCCCACTGGATGAAATGAATGGTTATCATCATTCTTGACTGACAAACACCAGGAGTGTCTAGCAGCACCTGTGAAATGATGTCTCGTGTGATTTCCATGGTCCCCAAGGGTTTCCCCCATGATTGATTTATTTGTAAGTGTTTTAGAGTGGATAGGACACGCGTCATTAAGCCCAGTGCTTGGGGCTGAGTGCTTGTTGTTCTAGAGACAAAGTACAATATTGCAACTGTCCAGGTGACACACCGATAACGCAGATAAATGAAGTGTTCAGACAAACACATTCCACGCCCGGCTGGTAATCTGTTAGTCGTATGTGAATTCATTACTGTACCTTCTTCCAGACGCGATAACTCTTTAACTCTGTCTGGTCCAGGGTGTGATACATCTTTAACTCTGTCTGATCTATGGTGTGATAACTATTTAACCCTGTCTAGTCCAGGGTGTGATAACTCTTTAACTCTGTCTAGTCCATGGTGTGATAACTCTTTAACTCTACTTGGTCAAGGGTGTGATAACTCTTTAACTCTGTCTGGTCTATGGTGTGATAGCTCTTTAACCCTGTCTTCTCCAGGGCGTGATAACTTTTTGACCCGGTCTGGTCCATGGTGTGATAAGTCTTTAACTCTGGTCCAGGGTGTGATAACTCTTTAACCCTGTCTGGTTCATTGTGTGATAACTCTTTAACTCTGTCTGGTCCGTGACGTGATAATACTTTAACCATGTTGGTCCATGGTGTGATACATTTTTAACCCTGTCTAGTTCATGGCGTGATTACACTTTAACTTTGCTCCAGGATGTGATAAATCTTTAACTCTGTCTGGTCCATGGTGTGATAACTCTTCAACTGTGTCTAGTCCGGGTCTCTGTCAATGGGAATAATATCTTCATAGAAAAGGGTTAAATACACATTACATCGAAATAAATTACATTATATGTGTATTGGAGGCTTCTGAGATATTATGTCAGTATGAAATAAACTACATTATGTGGGTATAGAAATCTTGTGGACTATTCTATCGCATAAAATAAACTATATTATATGTGCATTGAAGAGTTCTGGGTTATTCTATGGCAATAAAAAACATTATATTATACGTATATCAGAAGCACACCTGTTATTCTGTCACATTGAAGTAAACTATATTTTTAAGTTAATATACGGGTTCTGGATTGTTCCATATGGGAAAAAAAATTCTATACTATATATATATTGTGTATAGGGGTCTGCTTGACTGTTCTATCACAATGAAATAAACTATATTATATGTATATAGGCCTGCTCCGTGGCGAAGCTGTTATAGACTCAGTTCATTATCCCGTATACTGCGTTCTAAACACAACTGCGGGCGATTTGGCAACAGACCGCCTTGTGTTGGGTTGTTATAAAGAGGTGTCAGTCGTTCAGACAACAATGGCAAACTACTAAACGTAAACTTACCAAGAGGTCAGAAACAGCCCCCAAAATAAATTATGCTGGGGTTTACTGCTACATCCTGTAGAGGATATACAACTAACTGTTTATATGTATATAAGGGACTGCTGCCCTATTCTGTCACGATAAAATAAATTATAGTAGATGTGCATAGGTACCAGCTGGACTGTTCTGTCACTATGAAATAAACTTTATTATATGTGTACAGGGAAATGCTGATCTTGGGGCTGGAGGCTGGCCACATGACATAAACATTCAAAGCTCAGTGAACGGAAAGTTGCATGATAATACTCGTTCATTTAATTGTGTACTATGTCTGGTCCATACCTACTTTTCTTTTGGCACTGAATCAGTTAATTTCTTGTAACGTCAACAAATTGTCTAGCGCTACGAAAGCTGCTCGCGCATTCTGTATTATATTGTTTCATATCTCTACCGGTTACCCATGTTATATACTCTGTCCTGTACTTTATTCCTTGACTTCCGTGAATTCCAACGAACACTTGTTTATGTGTTTTGTGGACACAGTACTTCCCACGCTTTTCTGCTGGTTTCCAGTGCAGTCTAGAAATTAGCGATCTGGACATGTCAACTCACATACCGGAACCTGGTAAATAAATGATATGTTTGCTGGGCACAAGACTGTCAATAGAGTGTTTAATTTGTTTACAACAACTGCGACTTCCGTTCTGATGTATGCCTCGAAACATTGAGTCATAGAGGAAAGTCGTGGAAAAGGGATTGGGGGAAAGGGGGGAGGAAGAGATATAGGTGGTTGCATACCCATTCAGTAGGTGGAGTCTTTAAATATAATTCTATAAAATACTGTTGTTACTGTGAGCTGCAGTAGCGTAATGGCTAGCACGCTTGCCCTCTGTCGTGGTGGTTTTTGTGTTCAAATCGCCCATCACAGCGGTTTTCTTATTTAGATGACATGGGATCACAAGTTGGTCCAGTCTAACATTCATACCAGGAAATGTTGATGGAAGTGAAGGCGCACGGCGTTGCGCTGACCTCATCACTCACCGGGTGACCATTGGTCTGTACAAATATGGCGTTAGTACCATATATCCATGACCTGTCATGGTGTGTGAAGAGGGTGGTTTACTTGTTTTACTTCCAATGAGGAACGATGTGGAACCTTCGGAGATGTTTTGTTTTTCAATAGAGGAAGGATAAGAACACGGTGCACGGATAGAAAGAGCAATGAAGATATCTTGAAAGAAGCTAACTCATAAAGAGAACTGGTTACTCCATCAGAAGAAAAGTCTATATTCTTTGAGTATATCATGAGAAGGGGACCGCTGGAGTATATCGTCAAAACTGGAAAGTTGAAAGGGAGGAGAGACAGGGGGAAACCAAGAGAGATTATGCGTGACAATATAAGATCATGGCATGGAGGAACATCTGTATCAGAAATGAGTGGCAGCACAAGAGACAGAAGTCTGTGGACAGAGATGATCAGGCACGACCACAAGAACACTTTGTTTTAACATACTAGTGAATCAAGAAGTGAAGAAAATGCGGAGGCATGGGATCAGACATACGTTGAGAAAATCTGGGAATAGTATAAATAGAATACATTGAGAAAATCTGAGAATAGTATAAATAGAATACATTGAGAAAATCTGGGAATAGTATAAATAGAATACATTAAGAAAATCTGGGAATAGTATAAATAGAATACATTGAGAAAATCTGGGAATAGTATAAATAGAATACATTGAGAAGAACTGAGAATAGTATAAATAGAAGCTCCTTTGTCTGAAACTTACAGCGCAAACGAAATAGATGAAGACATAAAAATACTCAGAGAAGAGAATTAGAGACAGAGATGAATAATATGGCGAGGACTTGGGTGGAGCTGCTAGGGACAGAAAATGATAGGAAGGCTTGGAGTTTATTGTGACATGTTTTGTTCTAACTGTTCTATGTTGGAAGTTTTCCTTGGCAAAAATACATTTAGAAAATTCAACACAATATGGTGCAGAAACCTGGCCAATGAACAAGCAGTTGGAATGTCGTACTGAAGCCGCGGCGATGTGGGTATAATAGAGGATACGAAGAAGAAGATAAAGCAATACATTAGAAACACATCTCAAGGCTTCTTAAAATGGTCCTTTACTTTCGAAGCCTCTTTGTTATGTTTCCGTTCCTCCTTTTTATTCTCATCAGAAATGACTAGACAAAGTAAGCATTGCCCAGTGCAGGTGAAATGTGGACAAAACATTAGATTAAAAGTAAAAGTTACTTGCGAGAACTTACACGACTTCGCAGTAACCCTATCATTTTAAGCTGTTTGTGATTTCTTGGCAAGTTCAGTAGTTTGCCATTGCTTTCTGAGCGACCGGCATTTATTGTATGAAAATCAATGCAAAGGCGGCCTGCGGCCAAATCGCCTAAGCTGTGTTTTTAAAGCGGCACGAGAGATTACATCTTCGCCACAGAGCCGGTCCATGTTGACAGCCCAACAACGTGTTTAGTCTACTGTAAACTCGCGACATCTGAGGCGCCATGTATAAGATTACATCTGTTTCACTGTAGACAACTCGCGACATCTGAGACTCCATGTATAACATTACATCTGTTTCACTGTAGATAACTCGCGACACCTGAGACGCCATGTATAACATTACATCTGTTTCATTGTAGATAACTCGCGACATCTGAGACGCCATGTGTAAGAATACATCTGTTTCACTGTAGATAACTCGCGACATCTGAGACGCAATGTAAAACATTACATCTGTTTCACTGTAGATAACTCGCGACATCTGAGACGCAATGTAAAACATTACATCTGTTTCACTGTAGACAACTCGCGACATCTGAGACGCCATGTATAATATTACATCTGTTTCACTGTAGATAACTCGCGTCATCTGAGACCCCCATGTATAACATTACATCTGTTTCACTGTAGATAACTTACGACATCTGAGACGCCATGTATAACATTACATCTGTTTCACTTTAGATAACTCGCGACATCTGAGACTCCGTGTATAACATTACATCTGTTTCACTGTAGATAACTCGCAACATCTGAGATGCCATGTGTAACATTACATATGTTTCACTGTGGATAACTCGCGATATCTGAGATGCCATGTGTAACATTACATATGTTTCACTGTGGATAACTCGCGATAGTCAGTCAGGTCTTAGTCAGATATGACTGAGCTACCGTATAACAGTAGACGGTACTACCTGGTTTCTGTTAGCGCCGAACGTTGGGCGGCGCTTACCAAACCCGACACCCCACATTGTGCCAACGGCTTCGGGCGGAAGAGCGCAATTGGGAGGGTACAAGCCTTACCCTGGTGCGAGGAAATGCAAGCTAAAGACAAAATTGTCATGGCAGGGCAGACCAGGCCCTAAGCCTTGGTTGGCGACTGGTCTAGGATCGAAGCTCCGACAGGCGGACAGTTAGAGCATTGCTTTGCTGATCCGGCAGCTTCTGCAGCTTGTCTTGTTCCAGATGTAGGGGTGTTACCTTTCCTCTGGAGTGAACTAGGCAGGCCGAGAGAGGGATCATGCTGCATGGGCAACACATGATCTCTATATTTTAGCCCAGGCTTTGTGCTATGGAGAGGCAATAACTCCATCCCTGGTCTTAACTGGTCTCGGAATCAAAGCGAGAGGCAACTGTTACGGGTTATAAGTCCTTGTCAGTTGGCGTAGACATGGGGCGCCACGCGTTGCCTCTGACGGTGGGAGACACCTATAGGTGTCACTGATCAGCTACCGCCCGCCTCAAGCTGGGCAGCCCCCAGCCAATTGGGTGCTGATCCGCCACAGCCTGCCTGCTTCAATGGGTGCTTGGGGCTAGGACAAAATCTGAATCGCAGGCTGTAAAACCAATGCACCAGGTACAAACAAAAATATAAATAGAAACCTCAAGCTACGGCTTGCAACCTGGAACGTGAGAACCATGTGTCCAGGATTTTCCACTGACTTGACCAATATTGACGATGTGAGAAAAACGGCTGTGATTGATGCCGAACTCAATCGTCTTAACATTGATATTGCTGGCCTGCAGGAGACTCGCCTCGCTGAGGAAGGGTCACTCAGGGAAAACAATTACATCTTTTTTGGAAGGGTAGAGGGCAGGCAGAAAAAAGGCAACACGGTGTGGGCTTTGCAGTGAAGAATTCGCTACTGGGAATGATTGAAATTCCAGCAGGAGGAAATGAAAGACTATTATCCCTGCGCTTGGCAACCTCTTGTGGGTTTGCCACCATTATTACTGCATATGCACCGACACTCGATTCCTCTGATGATGTGAAGGATTTGTTCTATGAGGAGTTAGACTCCGTGATCAAGGCAGTTCCAAAATCTGACTACATTTATATGCTCGGTGATTTCAATGCTCGTGTGGGCAAGGACTCGAGTTCATGGCCAGTGTCCCTTGGAAAATACAACATCGGTCGCATGAATGAAAATGGGCAAAGGCTGCTGGAGCATTGCACCAGTAATGACCTATGTATTACAAACTCTTTTTTTAAAACAAAAGAGATGCATAAGGTCACATGGAAACATCCAAGATCCGGCCATTGGCACCAGCTGGACTTCATCATCACACGGAGACAACATCTGAACCATATATCATTGACTCGTAGTTACCACAGTGCTGACTGTGATACAGATCATTCTTTGGTTGTTGCAAGAGTTAGACTGAGACCAAAGAGAATCTACACAGCTAAACACAAATCTAGCCCCAGGATTAATATTATTAACACTCATGATCCTGAAAAGTGCTTTCAGTTTCAACAGCAACTTGAAGACGCTTTCACTGATACACCAGAAAATTGTACAGTAAATGAAAAGTGGGGTCAAATTAAGGAAACTCTTTATAAAACTGAAGTAGGGGTTTACGGAACTGTGGATCATAAGAGGCAGGACTGGTTTGCGGCCAACAGCGAGACTCTGCAGCCCTTGATTGATAAGAAGAAGAAAGCTCTCTTAAGAAACAAGGAAAGACCAACGCGTAACACTCTGAGTGAGCTAAGGCAAGCTAGGAAGGATGTGCAAAAGGTTGCCAGGCAGTGTGCAAATGATTATTGGATCAAGTTATGTGAGTCCATTCAAATCGCAAGTGATAAGGGAGACATAAGAAGCATGTATGAAGGAATAAAGAAAGCCTGTGGTCCAGTGATCAAAAGAAGTGCACCGCTGAAAACCTTGACTGGAGAAGTCATCACTGATAAGAAACAGCAGATGGACAGATGGGTAGAGCACTATTTGGAGCTTTACTCAAGTGAGACCAAACTAGCGGATGATGCCCTTAACGCCATAGAGGCTCTACCAACTCTTGACCACCTGGACACACTTCCCACCATAACAGAAGTTAAGTGTGCTATAAATGAACTTGCATCTGGCAAGGCTCCAGGTAAGGATGGGATTCCAATAGAGGTTATCAGGAGTGGGCAAGACACACTCACTCTACAGATCCACCAGCTAATAGAGCTATGCTGGCGTTTAGGACAAGTCCCACAGGATTTCAAAGATTCAAACATCATAACGCTGTACAAGAACAAGGGCGATCGGAGCGACTGTAACAACTATAGGGGTATCTCACTTCTGTGTATTGTTGGAAAAGTATTTGCCAGAATTGTTCTGCGCAGACTTCAAGTCCTAGGAGATCAAGTCTACCCCGAATCACAGTGGGGCTTTCGACAGAACCGGTCTACCACTGATATGATATTCTCATTGCGACAAATGCAAGAAAAATGCCGTGAACAGAATCAACCACTGTTTATTGCCTTCATCGACCTCACAAAGGCATTTGATTTGGTCAGTCGTGAGGGTTTGTTCAAGGCACTAAAGAAGATTGGCTGCCCACCAACTCTTCTGTCCATTGTGGAATCGTTCCACACAGGCATGAAGGGTATAATCAAGTTTGATGGTGCAACTTCTGAAGAATTTGAAATCAAGAGTGGAGTTAAGCAAGGTTGTGTACTAGCTCCCACCCTCTTTGGAATATACTTTTCACTTCTACTGAAATATGCATTTCGTGATCAGGATGGTGGTATATACATTCACTCACGCTCAGATGGCGGCCTCTACAATGCTCAGAGATTGAAGGCTAAGACCAAAATTAGGAGGGTACTGATCAGAGAGTTGCTTTTTGCAGATGATGCTGCAGTTACGACCCACTCTGAGGAAGAATTGCAATGTCTACTATCTGTATTCTCCAATGCTTGTTCTGAATTTGGTTTAACAATTAGCAAAAAGAAGACACAGATTATGTCACAAGGTGCACATGGGGTACCATCAATCTTTATTGACGACGCCGAACTAGAGATAGTAGACCATTTTACATATCTAGGATCAGTGGTAAATAGCAAATTATCCCTAGATCAGGAAATCAACATCCGGATTGGTAAGGCAGCAACAACAATGAACAGGTTAAGAAAAAGAGTCTGGGAGAACAGGAAGCTTACTGCCAAAACAAAAGTCCTTGTCTATCAAGCCTGTGTCCTTAGTACTCTTCTCTATGGCAGTGAAACCTGGACAACTTACTCACACCAAGAGAACAATTTAAAAAACCTTACTATGCGGTGTCTTGGAAGAATTCTTGGTATTAAGTGGCAAGACAAAATCACAAATACTGAAGTATTGGAAAGATCAGGTTGTGTGACAGTTTATTCCATGCTCAGTCTTCGTAGACTTAGATGGATAGGACATCTTAGGAGGATGGATGATGGTAGAATACCAAAGGATATCTTTTTTGGTGAATTACAGATGGGTAAGAGATCTCAGGGTCGGCCTCTACTACGATACAAAGATGTGTGTAAGCGGGACATGATTGATACAGGCATTGATAATGCACATTGGGAGCAAGTCGCCGCTGAACGTGTTGCATGGAGGGCAAATATCAGAAATGGAATAAAGTCAAAGGAGAAAATTATTGCAGAAAAGTCCACGCCAAGCGTTTGAGACGTAAGATGGTGCATGATGGTGGAAATGACCACGTGTTCACATGCACCCACTGTGAACGGACATTTACAGCGCAAATTGGCCTTATCAGTCACACTCGCTACCGCCATAGTTAAAAGTTATTATGCCTTTTTAGAGCACAAACTATCGTCTGTCAAGACGGCAAGGTGCCAATGAACTCGCGATATCTGAGACGCCATGTATAACATTACATCTGTTTCACTGTAGATAACTCGCGACATCTGAGACGCCATGTAAAACATTACATCTGTTTTACTGCAGACAACTCGCGATATTTGAGACGCCATGTATAACATTACATCTGTTTCACTGTAGACAACTCGCGATATCTGAGACGCCATGTACAACATTACATCTGTTTCACTGTAGATAACTCGCGACATCTGAGACGCCATGTACAACATTACATCTGTTTCACTGTAGATAACCACACCTGACATTTTCTACACGCATGAAATGAAATAATCACTACGTTTTCCTTGTTTCATTGCCAAACAACAAGCAGATTTAGTAGGCAGCCTTTTACAAGATGGAAAACATGCTGATCAGTTTAAAAATATGTCAATTGCAAAGAGAAAGAGAGTGTTGAAGTGCTACATAGAACCTGTACCTTTCTATGTATGTAATTCGTGGACAATGAGCAGACAGGCTGAAAAACATTTAATGGTTGTGGAAATGTGGTTTCTGAGGAAAATTCAAAGACACCCATGAACAGACCGAAAAGTTTGGACCCAAAAAAATGGAAGTCGAAAAATAGAAAGTAGGGGTGTGTCACAGCTATGACCTAAAAATTGTTGATATGGTAGCAGACATGTTTTATTATAATGCACTAACAATATTTTGAAATATAATCCTATGACAGTTATGGGAAGTCGCTTCGGACGATAAATCATCCCATGTCACTTAGTTAAGAAAGAACAGTTTAATTTGAACTTAGAATAACTGAAAATTATTCCTCTGATCAAAGTCTGACTCTGTGTCGACGGTGTTACGGACGAGATTAGTAATTCCGTAAGCTGCCAAGAGATCACAAACAGCCAAAAATTCTGGGGTTGACTGCTTAGTCCTGTAAAGGATATGCAACTAATTTAACAGAAGTCACAATTTCCCCGTCTGAAGCCCGTACTCTAAAGTGCGTCACGAAGGGTTTACTTCTGAGTTGGACTACTTCGCTGTTGGACACTCATGATGCCTTTTTATATTTCAGGTCCCAGTTGTGACGAAGTGTGCCAGCCAGGAGGCCGGCTAGCCAGTTATTTCGACGTCATGATGATATCGTACGGCTGCGAGAGCTCCATTTTTGAGGACAACAAATCGGTTTGTCACTGTGCATACTTTATAGACAATACGGGTACAGCATTTCTGACCAGTTCTGCCTGCCATATATGGGATTTAAAATCAGTATTTAAAACAAAAAACAGCAAAGCTAAGAGAAATAACAGTACATACAAAAGCAACTCTACTGATGCTGGCACCTTGCCTTCTTGACAGGCGTTGGTTTGTTACAATGTGCTTCAACAAGTGGCACAATAATATCTCCTTAACACAAAGCCTGAACTGAATCTTAGGGACCATGTGATGCCCATGCACCATGATTACTTTCTCTTCCTGCCTAGTTTACCCCAGAGGGAAGGTAACACCAACACATCTGGAACAAGACAAGCTACAGTAGCTGCCAGATCAGCAATACAATGCGCTAACTGTCCACCTATCGGAGCTTCGATCCTAGACCAGCTGCCGACCAAGGCTTAAGGCCTGGACTGCCTGTCATGACATTTAGTCTTTAGGTTGCATTTCCTCGCACCAGGATAACGCTTGTACCCTCCCAAATTCATTCCTCCACCCGAAGCCGTTGGCACAATGTTGGATGTCGGATTTGGTATGCGCTGCCCAACATTTGGCACTAACAGAAAGCAGGTAGTACCGTCTACTGTCATACGATAGTTCAGCCATATCTGACTAAGACCTGACTAACAAAAGCAATTTTATCCAGGCAAAAACCATAATGAAAAGATAAAACAGTTTAATGAAAATCAACACCAGTTTATTGCAAACGTTGGTCATCAAAGTATATATTTGTGTGTGTGTGTGTGTGTGTGCGTGCGTGCGTGTGTGTGTGTGTGTGTGTGTGTGTGTGTGTGTGTGTGTGTGTGTGTGAATCATACACAATGTTTGGTTGATTTGTTGGCCACTAGGTTAGTTGGTTAGTTGGGTGGTTGCTTGGTTGGTTAATTGGTTAGTTGGTTGGGTGGTTGGTTACTTGGTTGGTTTGTTAGTTGAGTGGTTGCTTGTTTAGTTGGTTAATTAGTTGGTGGTTGGTTAGTTAGTTGGGTGATTGCTTGGTTGGTCGGTTGGTTAGTTAGTTGGGTGGTTGGTTGGTTGGTTAGTTAGTTATGTGGTTGCTTGGTTGATTGGTTAGTTGTGTGGTTGCTTGGTTAGTTAGTTAGTCTGTTGGTTGGTTAGTTAGTTGGGTGGTTGCTTGCTTGGTTGGTTAGTTTGGTGGTTGGTTGGTTGGTTAGTTATTTGGATGGTTGGTTACTTGGTTGGTTTGTTAGTTGAGTGGTTGCTTGTTTAGTTGGTTAATTAGTTGGTGGTTGGTTAGTTAGTTGGGTGATTGCTTGGTTGGTCGGTTGGTTAGTTAGTTGGGTGGTTGGTTGGTTGGTTAGTTAGTTATGTGGTTGCTTGGTTGATTGGTTAGTTGTGTGGTTGCTTGGTTAGTTAGTTAGTCTGTTGGTTGGTTAGTTAGTTGGGTGGTTGCTTGCTTGGTTGGTTAGTTTGGTGGTTGGTTGGTTGGTTAGTTATTTGGATGGTTGGTTACTTGGTTGGTTTGTTAGTTGAGTGGTTGCTTGTTTAGTTGGTTAATTAGTTGGTGGTTGGTTAGTTAGTTGGGTGATTGCTTGGTTGGTCGGATGGTTAGTTAGTTGGGTGGTTGGTTGGTTGGTTAGTTAGTTATGTGGTTGCTTGGTTGATTGGTTAGTTGTGTGGTTGCTTGGTTAGTTAGTTAGTCTGTTGGTTGGTTAGTTAGTTGGGTGGTTGGTTGCTTGGTTGGTTAGTTTGGTGGTTGGTTGGTTGGTTAGTTATTTGGATGGTTGCTTGCTTGATTGATTAGTTAGTTGGGTGGTTGCTTGGTTAGTCGGTTGGTTAGTTAGTTGGGTGGTTGCTTGGTTGGTTAGTTAATTGGATGATTGCTTGCTTGGTTGGTTGGTTAGTTGGGTGGTTGGTTGGTTAGGTAGTTAGGCGGTTGCTTGGTTGTTTGGTTAGTTGGGTGGTCGCTTGGTTGGTTAGTTAGTTGGTTGGTTGGTTGGTTGCTTGGTTAGTTAATTAGGCGGTTGCTTGGTTGTGGATCCTCCGGAAGACTGAGCTTTAACTGTGAAGTCTCAGTGGCGTTCAGGCCGTCAGATCCCTTATAAGGGTTCGCCTCTATGGGAGTGAGGTTGAGATAGACCCTTCTCCCAATTCCGTGTGTGTGTGTGTGTGTGTGTGTGTTTATGTGCGTGTGTGTGTGTGTGCGTGCGTGTGTGCGCGTGTGTGCGTGTGTCTGTGTGTGTCTGTGTCTGTGTGTGTGTGTGTGTCTGTGTGTGTGTGTCTGTGTGTGTGTGTGTGTGTGTCTGTATCTGTGTGTCTGTGTGTGTGTGTCTGTGTGTGTGTGTGTGTGTGTGTGTGTGTGTGTGTGTGTGTGTGTGTGTGTGTGTGCTTCTCATATATCCAAGAAAATAGACTGGCTTGGAGTATCCCTAGAGCCGTGTATTCTGTTGATGTTGCCCAACATGTCTGACGTGTGTTGTCTTGTATGCTGTTGATGTTACCTAACACGTCTGATGTTTGATGTCTTGTATGCTGTTGATGTTACCTAACACGTCTGATGTTTGATGTCTTGTATGCTGTTGATGTTACCTAACACGTCTGATGTTTGATGTCTTGTATGCTGTTGATGTTACCTAACACGTCTGATGTTTGATGTCTTGTATGCTGTTGATGTTACCTAACACGTCTGATGTTTGATGTCTTGTATGCTGTTGATGTTACCTAACACGTCTGATGTTTGATGTCTTGTATGCTGTTGATGTTACCTAACACGTCTGATGTTTGATGTCTTGTATGCTGTTGATGTTACCTAACACGTCTGATGTTTGATGTCTTGTATGCTGTTGATGTTACCTAACACGTCTGATGTTTGATGTCTTGTATGCTGTTGATGTTACCTAACACGTCTGATGTTTGATGTCTTGTATGCTGTTGATGTTACCTAACACGTCTGATGTTTGATGTCTTGTATGCTGTTGATGTTACCTAACACGTCTGATGTTTGATGTCTTGTATGCTGTTGATGTTACCTAACACGTCTGATGTTTGATGTCTTGTATGCTGTTGATGTTACCTAACACGTTTGATGTTTGATGTCTTGTATGCTGTTGATGTTACCTAACACGTCTGATGTTTGATGTCTTGTATGCTGTTGATGTTACCTAACAGGTCTGATGTTTGATGTCTTGTATTATGTTGATGTTACCTAACACGTCTGATGTTTGATGTGTTGTATTATGTTGATGTTAACCTAACACGTCTGATGTTTGATGTCTTGTATGCTGTTGATGTTACCTAACACGTCTGATGTTTGATGTCTTGTATTATGTTGATGTTACCTAACACGTCTGATGTTTGATGTGTTGTATTATGTTGATGTTACCTAACACGTCTGATGTTTGATGTCTTGTATGCTGTTGATGTTACCTAACACGTCTGATGTTTGATGTCTTGTATGCTGTTGATGTTACCTAACACGTCTGATGTTTGATGTCTTGTATTATGTTGATGTTACCTAACACGTCTGATGTTTGATGTCTTGTATTATGTTGATGTTACCTAACACGTCTGATGTTTGATGTCTTGTATTCTGTTGAAGTTACCCACATATCTAATGTTCGATGTCTTGTATTCAACATGCTGGGTGCTGCAGTACCCGACCTTTGGTAGGACCACGGCCACGTTCAAAGACATGGCGGCCTTCATCGGGGACGTCATCACACACTACGGGTGGCCTCGAGTGACACTGATTACAGTAACCACCCCTGTCTGGCAGGAGACACTTGGCGAGTTCGAGGTGAGTGGTCGAGTCTACTCACTCGTGGCCTTCTGGTCATATCAGAAAGAATGGCACGAATGATGGGAAGATGAATGAATCACAAATAACCTAGTGGCATTTCGGTATCACAAAGTGCCTTGCCAGCTGGCGTAGGTTTTCATGTCTCTCCATGGATCTCGGTCTTTGGTGTTTTAAATCAACTCTGCTGATAATATTCTTACTTGCTACTGTCCTAGTCCACCCATCATCATTTCTCTTGGTCTGCCCCTGCCTGTTTTCTCTTGATATTTTCAGATGTCACGATGTTCCCCAATGCCTGTCTTCTCGTCACATGACCAAAGAAAGCTGTTTGTCTCATTTTGTTGCAGCAACAAAATTCCTCATCGGCAATCAGAAACAAGCACAGACGCGCTTTCTTTTGTTTTGTTTCTTGATGAAGGATTTTTCGCCGCAATTCCCACTTAATTGTTTCCGATCAGTGAGTCTCATTGACGAAGTGGTTTTGCCTCCTGCCTCGCTCTGCCTCGTTCGGTTCACGACTATAGTTTTCTCGAAGACTCCTCAGGATCGTCACTGCAGGTACGGAGTTCGTGCTTGTGCGACGCTTTCGGCAGGACCCATGTGGAAAGACACCGAGCTGTATGGAATGAAACTCGATGCAAATTAAATCGACCCTTTTTTCCTTCTAAACACCTTTTTGGACATGTTATGAGAAGAAATGGATTGGAGAACTTAGTGACAATTGGCAAAATCGAAGGGAACAGACTCAGGGGAAGACCGAGAAGTAAATACATGGATTCTTGACCACGTGGCATGGTCGAGACAGGAACACTGAGCTGATTCACGACTCTGGTGATCGAGTTAAATGGCAAGTCATGACCGCCCAAGCTTTCCGGCATGGCACATGATTGATTGATTGATTGATTGATTGATGGATTGATTGATGGATTGATTGATTGATGATATTGCTCTCTCTCTCTCTTTCTCTCCCTCTCTCTCTCTCTGTCTCTCTCTCTCTCTCTCTCTCTCTCTCTCTCTCTCTCCTCAACGTAGACTGAGTACCTATGGACATGCTCTTGCTCAGGTCTCTTCACCTCATATCTGACCTGACCTACTCCTGATCCTGAGTTGCTATATGTTGTGTATGTGTCAGCTAGATCTTAAGAGATTGTTCTTAAGCCTGTGTGTGTTTCATGGGAAATGGGCTCAACCCCTACACCAGACAGTTGGACTAAAATGTTGACTTCTCGTCCTTGATTTGGGGTAGTAAATTACAAGTACCTCAGAAGTCGGAGTGGGTTCAGCTGATTGCGAAGAACACTGGCAATAGGAAAAGCTAATACACACGCAAAAATCAGTCCAGTGCATTAGAAGTGGTAGCACATGTAAGGACTACGCTTACGTTCAAAGCGAATGAACGAAACAATATATATAAATTATCTCTCGTGACTAAAACATGGCTTGCAGAATAACAAACTCCAACATGTTGTGTTTGCTGTATTTCTGTCTTGTCTGATATCTGCTGTATCCTCCAATATCTGTTTTATTTCAATTGTATTTTTAAAAGTTTATGTGTTGATCTGTGGGTGTCTGTCGAAATCTAACTTTCTTATGAACTAAAATGTTGGTGTTTTTAACGTTGCACTATTATTTCTATTTTTTTTTTTTTTACTACAATCATTTGTGTTGGCTTTTTATTAGATGGGTATAATTACATTTTAATAGTTTTATCTCATATTACCATTCCTGATGAAGAAGAAGTAGAATGAAGAGGAAGCGAAGGAAGGAGAAGAAGAAGTAGAGGAGGAGGATAACAAGTAGAGAACGAAGAAGAATATTAAAAAGAAGAAGAAGAGGAAAGAAGAAGGGGGGGGGGGGAGAAGAAAGGAGGAAGGAGAAGAAAAAGTAAAGGAGGAGGAAGCGTCAACAGTTGAAATAATGTTGTGGTAGCAACAGTAGCAGTAGCAACAGCAGCAGTAATAGTAGCAGTAGGAATAGTCGCAGTAGCAACAGCAGATACAACTAGACATAAATTGCAGTGAGCGAGATCAAGAACTCATCAGACGTCATGTCATGGCTGTGTCCCATGTCCACAAATACACGGTATATCTCCTCTTCTGTGGTAGTTTGGTAGACACTACGGTTTCGGTTGCCGAACTTTAACTGAGATTTGTTTGCGGTAACTTTCGTTTTCTTGTTTTTGTGTCTCAGATTTAATGAGGTTTAGAGTACTCATGATGTTAAATTCCCCGATTATTTCAACATCGAGTTAAAACAGACACCCATTACTTGATATAGTTTTTCCCACCCCTTGTGCATTTCTGGCGCTTCGAGAATCCTTGTTATACCGGAGAACCATTCTAAGTGGTAAGTAAACCCGTAAATTCCGTTTTATGAGACGTACCACATTGATTTTTTTTCCACGTTTCCATCCTGTTTCAGGATATTGCGGTCCACTTCAGCATCTTTCAGCTG
This sequence comes from Cepaea hortensis, assembly GCA_963921405.1. Classification (NCBI taxonomy): domain Eukaryota; kingdom Metazoa; phylum Mollusca; class Gastropoda; order Stylommatophora; family Helicidae; genus Cepaea; species Cepaea hortensis. The sequence continues at coordinate 56,113,867 of OY992897.1, read as the reverse complement.
TATGTTGATTCCTAGGCTAGATTACGCTCATCAGCACGCCACGACTTTCTGAACGACCGGCTCCATACTATCATAAGTCACTGACGCGACTCGAACCACTTCTAATTCTCGTGCGCTCACGTCAACCACGAGAGTATTCGGAGTTAACGGAGAAAGCTGCTAACCCCTCGGCCAGAGAGCCGGCACCACATTGATATACTGTGCATGATTAAATATAGCATCCATTTTGATGTGTATTTTGTAATTTTCTACCATTTAAGTTGGCATTCAATGTCACACTAAAATTATGAAGGTCGCATGCGGTATTTCAATGGCGGGAGATGTCAGTTTTACTCCAGCTAGGAACATTTAATATTATGATGGAATATTAAGAGCGAATACAATGATAATGAATGCATGTATATATTTAACACCCATTATTGTATGTATGTGTAATTTTTCGTCACTCTACACGGACCAGATCATTGATAATTGTTCATCTTTCCAACAGAACATCTTTTGTCAAAATGCATCTATCTACGCTGGCGCCCTCGCTTTGACAATATTGCGCGTGCAGTCCGCGCGCGGTCTGACGTCATCACAGCATGACGTGCAGATGTATATATCTGTGTGTGAGTGTGTATATATAAACTGGCAGAGTTATCTTGTGCTAGGTGGGCCGCTGTATTAATCTCCCTTGGCATGAGTGTAACCCACAGTTGTGTGAGTGTGTAGGTAGGGTCGCAAAAAGTGAAAATGTCAAAATTGTGTTTTTTTTTTTCTTTCTATATATTCCTATTAAATGATAAACTGACACACAAGCATTAATATTTCGGCTTAATATTGACCTACAGACTTGAATAAGATATTGTTGGATTTTTTTTTTTCAAGCGGTATCCAACTATGCAGGTTATATAATTAAAAGGCAATTGAGAAAATATTACAAAGTGGCTAGCTTGAGGCAACCATCTCAAGTATCACCTCTTCTCTGGTCCGTAGAGGCAGTTAACTGCTCGCAGCATCACCGTCCGGCGATGGTCTCTTCAATCTGTTGATTTTATTCAAAGTCCAGAGTTCGTGGAACAGCTGCTAAGGGAAGCTAAGAATACTAAAGGTTAGTTCTTACCTCACAATGTGTCTTGTATGATTGAATATATAAGTATGTGTGTGTGTGTGTGTGTGTGTGTGTGTGTGTGTGTGTGTGTGTGTGTGTGTGTGTGTGTGTGTGTGTGTGTGTGTGAGGAGAGAGAGAGTGAAAGAGCGTATGAATGAGTGAATGATTTAGCGTTTGTGATTTTGAATGGGTATATGTGTGTGTGTGTGTGTGTGTGTGTGTGTGTGTGTGTGTGTGTGACTGTGTGGATATACGACTGTGTGGGTATGTGTGTATGTGCGTGTGTGAAAGTGTGTAAGTGTCCGTTATGTGTGTATGGGAAAGAGTGTATGTGAGGTGTCTTGTTATATATATATATATATATATATATATATATATATATATATATATATATATATATATATATATATATATTTAGTTAGTTAGTTAGTCGCAGTTCCAACCTCACAGCAACGGGTCATCCCCATTAAGCTCCGTTCCTGTGCCAGTGAATATCACACAAAACGCTCCCCACTGCCCAATGTGAAAAGTGGAAAAGACAGGAGTCTTGACAAACAACAGCCCGCACAGATACACTGTGCATAATGCCGCCGCCAGAATGTCAACACAATAGTCCCCTACAAAACACCCAGTTCATTTCTGATAGAATCGGCAGTCATTTTCCAAACTGGATGTTTCCTAGATGTTCACCCACACAGTCCACGAAATGCAGTTCATCGTCGATGGCAGTGGCAGTCAACTAGAAGCCCAGCAGCCACGCATTTCTGCATAAGGCAAGAACCGGTCAACTCTGGGACATAGCCATCTGCCATCGCTCCGAACATGCAGTCACGTTCCAAAAAACCTCGGGCAGATTCAAAAGCATTTCACACGAAACGCACAGCTCACAGTGTCGTGCCACGCACTCACTCAGTAGCAGGGCAACGGAACCATCAAGCCTCCTTAGTCGCCTCTTACGACATGCGTGGTAGGCTGCAGTGTTGCTATTCTTTGCTTCCCTTATGGGCCCCGGCAACTTGTTAGTTCGAGATTGTAAGTGAGTATATGTGTAAGCGAGGTAGAGATTGTAGGTGAGTATATGTGTATGCGAGGGAGTGTGTTGTTCTATGTTACTGAGTCGGTGCATAACCGTGAGAGTTTGTGTAAATGATATAAGTATGTTTACAGGTATGTATGTATGTATGATTTTATGCAAGTGCGTGTGTACGTGTGTCTACCTGCCTGCCTGTCTACCTGTCTACCTGCCTGCCTGTCTACCTGTCTACCTGCCTGCCTGTCTACCTGTCTACCTGCCTGCCTGTCTACCTGTCTACCTGCCTGCCTGTCTCATAATATGGTAGATGCCTTGTTTATGTTTACAACATTCATTTTTTTCCTATAATAATATTTTTCCTATGTGAATGTAACATGCACAATAGATAACTTATGAACGAAAGATGAGTGATTGGAAGGGCGGAATGTAAGACGGGCCTGCATGCCCAATTTGTAACCCTTTGAACATAAAGTTCGTTCGGAACATAAGAAACATGCCTGTCGACATGGCTTATGATGATGATGATGATGATGATGATGATGATGATGATGATGATGAAGATGATGATGATGATGATGATAGCATTGCAAATGCTTTTTCTTCTTCATTTTGTTTTCTTTTGTGTTGGCTGGCTTGGAACTCTAGCGTAGTCCACATGCGCGCAGGTCCTATCAGTAGTTGCTATTGCTAGTGAGGGCACTGGACTGGTTTTGCGTGAGGGTTAGTCTTCCTTATTACGAGGATTCCCACGCCTTGGAGCGAACACCCACTCCGACATCTGAGGTACTTGTAGTTTACATGTCCCCGTCAAGGACGAGAACTCAACATTTAATTCCAAATGACCGGTGTAGGGGTTGAATCCACAATTCCTCGATCACCAGAGAAAGTTTAAGCGCGAACACCTTCAACCTATGGGTCACGCTAACTTCTTCTTCTCCTTCTTGTCCTTCATCTTCTGTTGTTGCTGCTTCTTCTTCGTCTTCCTTCTCTTCATCTTATGCTGTTCCTACTGCTACTCCTTCTTTTTTCTTCTCATCATCTTATTCTGCTGCTACTGCTTCCCCTTCTTCTTTCTCCTCCTGCTTCTCCTCCTATTCTTCTTCTTCTGCTTCTTTTCTCTACCACGGTAATTTTAAACTTTCTGTCAAGTCTTTTTGTTTGTATAAAGTTGGTTTTTCTATATGAATAGCAGTGGCTTTTACTATCTTTAATATTCTTCAATTATGTGTATTAAAAAACACGCGAAACTTTCTTCTTATTATTATTCTTATTATTATTAATTAAGAGATAAAGAATAATGACAAAAATATCTTGATAGAGAAAGAAAGACAGAATAATAACACATATTCTTCACACGAGAGACGGCGAAAGAAAGTGATGTCACAAAATCCTTGCCATGTCTATTCCCTGTGCACTGTTTGTGATGACTATCACCTACTCCTTCTGCTCCTAGTCTACATCCTGCTGATGTACCCGGATGCAGTGCTGCAACTGATGAGGCAAGCTGACCTTGCAGGCCTCAGAAACGGGCAGAACTCTTTTCTGGCTGTAGACTTTGCCGGGACACACAAGAGAGCAGAGCTTTTCAACGCTACATTTCTAGACGGTACTTTATGGTTTCGTGAAGGTTTTTATATGTTGAATATTTGTGTAGTATGGGATCAAACTGGCATTATTAGCTACATAGGCTGCATATGTTGGGGGGGGGGGGGGGGGGGGTCTGAGCACCTATGGACTTGTCCGGAGTGTAAGGATGATACCTTAACTGGTAACAAGATAGTACGAAATCAATGTCTGTCATTGGAAGTTAGAACATGGAGTTGTTGCTTGTTATATAGAAAACGTTCCGTGAATCTCGGAGAATCAATAAACACATATTCCCTCAGTATTTTGATTTGTCTACCACGGTAATTTTAAACTGACTAGCAAGCCTTTTTGTTTGCACAAAGTTGGTTTTTCCATATGAATAGCAGTGGCTTTTGCTATCGTTAGTATTCGTCCATTTTGTGTATTAAACAACACGCTAAACTTTATGCAAACAAAAAGACATAATAGTCAATTTCGCTGGCTGTTGAAGATGAGGATTAACAAGTACTGAAATTTCCCGGATGTCATGATGTGGTTCTTGACTTAAATCACATCAAAAGGCTCAAAAATACGCACTAATGCATTGCCTGGGTGACAGATGGACAAGAGGCAGACAACGATTACATTTTAATAAGACAGTGCTACCTGCTTAGGGCGATCTCGGATGTGGCAAATTTATGTTGTGAAGAACAATGTGTTTATCCCCAGCAATTTTTCGTCTTTGCCTCTTATCTCTTATAAGAGGAATTTCTTATAAGAAGAACTATTTCATGGGTCACTTGTGAGTTCGCCTTATCAGGTCAGCACTGTATAATGACACGGACGGACAGCAGTTTGTCAGAGCAATCTGACCACAGTCAAAGCAACATACGTACTGAGTGTAGAGAAGATACACTGTGGTTAACCATCGTTGTGGAGACGGTAATTCATTTGACTGACCTCCCGGGAAAGCTAACCCGGTCAACAAACGCCCAAGGAAGTCGGGTGTGTCGACCGAAAGGTGCAAATATCGCAGCTCTGCAGTAAACAATTTCAACGCAAATATGTCCAAAACAAACGTTTTGTACGAACGAAGAAGAAGAAGAACCAGAGGAGGAGGAGGAGGAGGAGGAGGAGGAGGAGGAGGAGGAGGAGGAGGAGGAGGAGGAGGAGGAGGAATATTGGCTGACTTTATTAGTGTTAATCGTTGATGGGATTCAGGTCAGGCATTTTCCATTTCCAACGAGTAGCTTTATATTGTAGGAATGCTTGACGTGACCTTTGACGTTCATCCTGAGGGTCAAGGGTATAGCGAGTTTCTGGAATACATATTGAACACCTCTCAGATTTCTGTGAACCCCGAATGTTCCAACTATGAGGTGGGTATCTATCTATCTATCTATCTATCTATCTATCTATCTATCTATCTATCTATCTATCTATCTATCTAATCTATCTATCTATCTATCTATCTATCTATCTATCTATCTATCTATCTGTCTGTCTGTCTATCTATCTATCTGTCTGTCTGTCTGTCTGTCTGTCTGTCTGTCTGTCTGTCTGTCTATCGATCGATCGATCTATCCATCCATCCATCCATCCATCCGTCCGTCCGTCCGTCCGTCCATCCATCCATCCATCCAGCCATCCATCCAACCGTCCGTCCGTTCAACTGTCCGGCCGTCTGTCTGTCTGTCTGTCTGTCTGTCTTTTAATGGGTGTGTTCAAGCTTGGTGAGCATTTAAACAAAGACACCATAAATAAAACATTGCACCATTTCTTGCCTGGCAAGTTTTACAGCATCTCGTCAGGGTTATATATCATTGACTGGCACCTTGCAGAAGCTGCCAGTTTAGTCAAGCAACCCTATAACTGTCCGCCTGCCATAGCTTCCATCCTAGACCAGTTGCCGACCAAGGCTTAGGGCCTGGTCTGCCCTGCCAGCACATTTAGTCTTTAGGTTGCATTTCCTCGCACCAGGATAAGGTTAGTACCTTCCAATTGCACCCCTTCCCTTAAAGCCAATGGTGAGCGCCGCCCAATAATTGGCGTTAATAGAAATCAGGTAAAACCGTCTACTGTTATACATTAACTCAGTCATATTTTAATATGACCTAACTAAATATATACTATCTGAAAAGAATAAATTAATAATACGTTGGCTGTAATATCAATTAATCATGTGCCAATCCGAAAAGCGTAGGCGGTCATGACTCGCCATTTCACTCGATCACCAGAGTCGTGGATCAGCTCAGTGTTTCTGTCTCGTCCATGCCATGTGGCCAAGCCATCCAGGTATTTTCCTCTCGGTCTTCCTCTTGGTCTGTTCCCTGTAATATGTCAGACAAGAAATGGCGTCTTTGTTATTCACTAATAGGAATATACGGTTTTGAATTTATGGACATTGTCTAGGAAGCGTAAATGGCATGTTAGGGTGTTACATTCTACCTTATTATTCAGTTATCTAATATATGTGAAGCTCTAACACTTCACAATTCCTAAAGAAGTATAGGCAATTTAATCTTTATTGTTTATTTATGTGTCAACTGCGGCCTGACTTGTCATGACTCTTGGAAAGATCTGTCTTTGTGTTAAACAGCTCTTCCCGTTTACTTTCAGTATGGAATCCACCCACTGTTGATATCCGACGGCATGCTTGTGATCGCTGGGGTCTTCAATCTCAGTTTGTCTTCGGGGACATCCATCTCCAGAGGAGTCAACCTGGCCAACTTTACTCATTCAGCAACTTTCAAAGGTAAGGCAGATTGTGTACACATTCAATAACTTGCAACTGTATGGCAGATTGTGTACTCTTTCAACAACACTCAAAGATATGGCAGATTGTGTACACATTCAACAACACTCAAAGGTATGGCAGATTGTGTACTCTTTCAACAACACTCAAAGATATGGCAGATTGTGTACACATTCAATAACACTCAAAGGTATGGCAGATTGTGTACTCTTTCAACAACACTCAAAGATATGGCAGATTGTGTACTCTTTCAACAACACTCAAAGGTATGGCAGATTGTGTACACATTCAACAACACTCAAAGGTATGGCAGATTGTGTACTCTTTCAACAACACTCAAAGATATGGCAGATTGTGTACTCTTTCAACAACACTCAAAGGTATGGCAGATTGTGTACACATTCAACAACACTCAAAGGTATGGCAGATTGTGTACTCTTTCAACAATACTCAAAGGTATGGCAGATTGTGTACTCTTTCAATAACACTCAAAGGTAGGGCAGATTGTGTACTCTTTCAATAACACTCAAAGGTATGGCAGATTGTGTACTCTTTCAATAACACTCAAAGGTATGGCAGATTGTGTACTCTTTCAATAACACTCAAAGATATGGCAGATTGTGTACTCTTTCAATAACACTCAAAGGTATGGCAGATTGTGTTCTCTTTCAATAACACTCAAAGGTAGGGCAGATTGTGTACACATTCAACAACACTCAAAGGTATGGCAGATTGTGTACTCTTTCAATAACACGCAAAGGTAGGGCAGATTGTGTACACATTCAACAACACTCAAAGGTATGGCAGATTGTGTACTCTTTCAATAACATTCAAAGGTAGGGCAGATTGTGTACTCTTCCAACAATTTTGACTAGGATGATGATGATTTTGACAAAGATGATAATGATTGTGACTTGGATGATGATGATTTTATTAGGATGATGATGAATTTGGCAAGGATGATGATGATTCCGATTAGGTTGATAATGAAGTTGATTAGGATAGTGGTGGTTTTGTTTGGGATAATGATGATTCTGTTGATGGCGAGTTTATTAGGATGATGATGATGATGATTTTGACTAGGATTGTTATGATTCTAATTAGGATGATGATGATTATTTTGACTAGGATGTTGATGATTTCGACTAGGATGATGACGATTTTATTAGGATGATGAGAATTTTGACTAGGAGGATAATGATTTTAACTGAAATGATGATGATTCTGATTATATTATGATGAATTTGGTTAAGATGATGATTATTGTGTTGATGATGATTTTGATTGGGATAAAAATCACTATGATGATGACAGATTAATGATTGATTTATCTGACATTCCTGTGTTCAGGATTGTTTCATACAATAGAACTGGGACCGACAGGGACACGCGTTGCCAGGTTTATGCTGCACAACATACAGGCTGGGTGCTACGTTCCTGTAGCTAGAACGCCACCAGAGTATGTCTGTCTGTACGTCTGTCCGTCTGTCTGTCTCTCTATCTGTCTGTGTGTTTGTATGTATGTATATATGCGTGAGTGCGTGCGTGGATGGATGAAGGGATGGATGGATGGATGGATGGATGGATGGATATATCTATGTCTGTATGTGTACTTATCTCCACATGACAACGTATCTGCCCATATGCAGATATCTGACAGCTCCTATCCCCGGGGCTAGCTGATTGTATGCTCTTGCTTGTCTGTCACAGGGGATCGGGACTCCAGTTCTTACAGACACCGGTAGTGTGGCCTGGTGGCAGTCTCCTAGCTCCCCGGGGACACGATCCATGTGGATGGAATAACGAGCTTTGTCTTTCTGATGGTGAGGTTTCGTATCTTAATTTTGTTTTCTATTATGCTGTCCACCATGAGCGTATTCGTAAAGGTCTCGCAACACATCGTTTACTGATATTCTTGACTTATACTTGTGACTTGCTTATACTTTTCACTTGCTTATACTCCTGGCTTACTCATACAACTGACTATTTATATTCTTGATTTCATTATACTTTAGACGTTCTAATACTTTGGGGTGACTTACACTTCTGACTTACTTATACTTCAGACTTACACTTCTGACTTACACCCTTAACTAACTTACGCACTTGACCCTGTTTTTTTTTTTTTTTTTTTTTTTTTGACGTTCTTATGCTCTTGACTTAATAATACTCGTTACTTATTATATTCTTGACTAACTTAGACTCTTGATTTAATTATACTTTTGACCTTCTTATTCTTTTGACTTACTTATACTCATGACTGACGTAGAATCTTGGTATATAGTTATACTAGGCTTTTTAGTCAGGTCTTAGTCAGATATGACTGAGTTATTATGTGACAGTAGGCGGTACTACCTCCTTTCTGTTAGCGCCGCATTTCGGGCGGCGCCAACCACGCCCGAAACCCTACATCGTGCCAACAATTCGAGTGGCGTAGCGTAATTGGGATGGTACAAGCCTTATCCTGGTGTGAGTAACTGTCTAAACTGTCATTTACTGCCAATATAATACCTTGCGGTGTATGGCAGGGGGGTCTTGAGACTGAAAAATTAAGGCCGCCTGGCTAGTGTAGTCGCCGCGAACTGTGCAGGTTAGAGTTTTCTTTTTGCCCCCGACAGAAAAAAAAACTCCATGCAACCTAAAGACCAGACCCTAAACCTTGCTCGGATCTGGTCTAGGATCGAAACTTCGACAGGCGGACAGACAGTTAGACCACTACTTCGCTGATCGCTGATCCGACAGCTTCTGCAACTTTTCTTCTTCCAGACGTATTGGTATTACCTTTCCTCTGGAGTAAGCTAGGCAGGCCAATAGAGGGGTCATGCTGCATGGGCAACACACGGTCTCTACAATTCAGCCTAGGCTTAGTGCTACGACTCTTGACTAGCTCTTCACTTACATATACTCTTGACTTACATATATTTTTGACTTTATACTCCTGACTTACATATGCACTTGACTTATACAATTGACATACACAAGAATGTGGAACCCGTGTCCTATGATTGCACAGAGGTAAATGTAGTAAGGGGAAGAAAATGAATTACTACCATTAAAAAATTACAATTGCTGAGATAGTTAATGCGGTAAAAATGAGTAAAACAACAGTTAATAGAATTTTTCACATCATATCGAACATTAGAGAAGTGTGTGCCCATAGGAGTGACATGTGACAAGTGAGCGTTCGTTGCTAGATAACAGATACTCAAAAAAGAAAAAGGACTTCGATCTCCAACATGACGGATTGGCATTTAAACCGATAAGACCTCTGGAGTGTTTACGATTGTGGCTACGGTTTGCATTCACATTTTCCTCATGTTGAACTGATAGTGCATGGTTCCGTCGTCCTGCTACTGAGTGAGTGCGTGGCGCGACAATGTGAGCTGCGAATTTCGTGTGGAATACTTTTACATATGTCCGCGGTTGTTTGTAGCGTGAAGTGCATGTTCGGAGCAATGGCGGCCGGTTGTTGCTGAATTGACTGGTTTGCCTTTTCGGTTCACGAGTGCATTCTCCAGGAGACTCCTGGTAGTCGTCGCTGGAGCTACGGAGTTTGTGCTTTGTGCGGCGCTTTCGGTGGGTCACCCTGATGAAAGAGACCGAGCCATATGGGATAAAACCCGGGTCAATGAAGTCTTTCTGGTGACTGCCGATTCCATCGACGATGAACTGTATTTTTCGTGGAGGACTTTTGTGTTGGCATTCTGGCGACGGCATTATGCACAGTGTACCTGTTGGCTTGCCGAGACTCCTGTCACTTGGAGCATTTCGTGTGATATTCACTGGCACAGGAACGGATCATTATGGGAACGATCCATTCCCATGAAGTTGGGACCGCGACTAACTAACTATATACTCAAAATGTGCCAGAACAAAACATTTGATCATAACTAGAAAGGCCTTTGTCTGTGATCCACAGGACAAAAGAAACAGAGGAAGACCTAAAGACAAGAGAAGTGGAGACAGAAATTAATAATATTGGGAGGATATGGTCGGAGATTCCTGGGACATCTAAGGATAGGAGGAGTTGGAGTGAGTTGAATGAGGACCTATGCGGCTATGAGAGGTAAACGGTGTCAGAAGAAAACAAATCATTCCGAGACAATGATCACAGTAAATGAGATTTGGGTTCGCCATTATGATCCCCCATCCCTAGAAAGAAGAATACAGACATTCAGAGGCAATGATAACAGTGAATGAGACTTGGGTTCGCCATTATGATCCCCGATCTTCAATTTACAAAGTGCAATGAAAACTGTTCCCTAACACTTTATAAGCACGGAAATCTGCAGAAAAAGTAATATTGGCGTGTTTCTTTTCTTTTCTTTTCTTTTGGGACACCAAAGATGTTATGTTGAAAGATTATCTGCCTCATAGCAACACGGTTTATGGTCAGCACTAAATAGATCTCCTTACCAAAGTTTAAAAAACAAAAGCTGTGACTAAAAGAAGTAGGATAAACTTGTCCTTTGCTTCAGGACAACGCGCCATCACACAAAGCAGGCAGGTTTGTGCAGCTAGCAGCCAAGGATTTGAATATTGAGAGTCTTGCAAACCCACCCTCTTCTCCACATGTGACTCCATCAGCGCGACATATGCTGCACATTCGTTCTGATGACAGTTGGAAGTTCTTCAAGGTTTTGTTTTGTTGACCTGTTGCAGGCCTCCGTCGTTAAGACCCTTTCTTCTTATTCTGCTACGTCTTCTTCTTCTTCTTCTTCTTCTTCTTCTTCTTCTTCTTCTTCTTCTTCTTCTTCTTCTTTTCTTCTTCTTCTTCTTCTTCTTCTTCTTCTTCTTCTTCTTCTTCTTCTTCTTCTTCTTCTTCTTCTTCTTCTTCTTCTTCTTCTTCTTCTTCTTCTTCTTCTTCTTCTTCTTCTTCTTCTTCTTCTTCTTCCTCCTCCTCCCCCTCCTCTTCCTCCTCCTCATCCTCCTCCTCCTTCTCCTCCAACCCCTATATATATATATATATATATATATATATATATATATATATATATATATATATATATATATATATATATATATGTCCTTTCTCCAGATACCAACTACATATATTTGGGCTTGCTTGCTAGCTTCATATTGCTATGCTTGGTGGCTGTCGCGGTAGCCGTGGTCTATTTTATGTATCGTAGGTAAGTATGTGCTTTTGTATGGACCTTTTTTTTTTGTATGGATGTGAAACGTGGTCAATGAGCAGACAAACTGAAAAATATCTAATGGCAGGGGAAATGCGGTTTCTGAGGAAAATGCCAAGACCATGCATAAACAGAAAAATCAATGTACAAGTCCTACAAGAAACTAATCGAAACCCTAAACCGATTAGATACATTATATCCGTAGGCTGTTAACATTTTTTGGATACGTTATAAGAAGGGGAAAAATGAGAGAACTTGGTGACAACTGGCAAGAGTGAGGGGTAAAGAATAAGGGAAAGGTATTGAAGTAAATATCTGGATGGCTTGGCCACACGGCATGGTCGAGTCAAGAACAGGGAGCTGATCCACGACTCTGGTGATCGTGTGAGATGGTGAAACATGACCGCCCACGATATTCAGCATTGCACATGATGACGATGAGGTTAGTATGCAACAATGGCGCAACTTGTAATAAAACAATGTTTAGAAAGAAGCCCACGCATGGCTTTAGGAGTGCCATTCTAGATGATATATTATTAGTTATAGACAGATTAAAACTGGATTTTAGGAAATGCTGTGAGAAATAAAGGCGATTGACGTGATACTAAGCACATCATTCACTGAGAGTATGTTGGATGTGTACAAGTACTTGGCTTGTCCCATATATCCGATATGTTATAATGCATGGACAGGAGTGGTGTATGTAGTTACGGATTGAATGATAATAGACAAGAGAAGTCACGGCTGCAGTAGGATATAACAGTACAAAATAAAAACAAATAGGTATGTGAAACTCCTGCCGGCTCCATGGCCGAGCGGTTAGCAGCTTTCTCAGCTAACCCCGAATACTCTCGTCACGTGACGCGACGAGAATTAGCAGTCGTTCGAATCGCAAAAGTGACTTATGAGAGTATGGAGCCGGTCGCTCAGAAAGTCGTGGCGTGCTGATGAGCGTAATCTAGCCTAGGAATCAACATACAGCTGAAAGATGCTGGTGTTGACCGCAATATCCTGAAACAGGATGGAAACGCGGGAAAAAAATGTGAAACTCCTGCGAAAAAGTTCACTGATAATAACAACAACGAAACATGAGGTAAAAATACGTTATACTACGACACAACGAAATGTCGTTTTGATCAAAGTAATCTTCATCGTGAACAGCACAAATAGATTTAAAGAAACACATGAAATTAGAATATTTAATTAAAGTGTTTTTTTTATTTTTTTCGCAGGCGTTACACATACCTAATTGTTTGTATTTTGTATAGATTGAATGTATGACTGTTGTTGTGTACAAGTAAGTACAATTTTTTTTTTTTTACGAATGCCACTTACTGACATAATAAGACGACAAGCTGTGGCAGAAAGAAGCCTGTAAGATTATGATTCGGCATTGCATGTGACGAGGTGACATACACCTGAAAAGTTAATCACAACTGGGAAAGTGATGGGGAAAGAGTTAGAGGAAGATAAAGAGATATATATCCAGATGGTCTGGTTACATGGAATAATCGGGACAAGAATACATATTTCATCTAAGACTGGTGATATTGTGATTGTCTTTTCCCAGTTCTTTTCCTATCGAGTTTAGCGGTTTTCACGAAGACTTCAAGTGTACGTCTCATTATGACATGCCCAAGGACTTCCGATCCCCAACATGGGGAATAGGCGGTTGAGCTGTTAAGGCCTCTGGAGTGGTTACGGTTTATTTACGCATTTACTTGAGCCTGGGGAATTAAGGCCGCCTGGCTAGTGCAGTCGCCGCGAACTGTGCAGATTCGGGTTTTCTTTTTGCACCTAAAGAAAAAAAAAACATCCACACATTGCCGATAATTCGAACCCAGGTCCCTCGAAGAGAATCCGGCATTCTAGCCACACGGCCAGCCGCTCCTCCACAAAGTGATAATAACATCTAAATACATGCAAAAGTAACATTCATCACAGTATGACTTTTCCTCAGTCATCGCCTAAATGTAGGCACTTGTCCTACCGTGGCAGTTTTTGTAACCCCTCGTCAAGGCACGGCGCCGCCAGGGTACTTAGCCAGTTGTCCAAAAGAAGTAGTATCCATATGCACAAAATTTATGCATTAAACAATTCAAAATCATTGATTGACGCTCATAGAAATAGAAGGAAGAAATATAGCTTTGTATTTCTGTATAAATAGTGCTCTGTTTCATTCTCCAAACACTGGAATTCAACCGGCAATAATTTTCAAGATAGAATAACCAAACTTCCGTAACCAGATCACTGTTTGCGGCCATCTTGAATTATCTCCAGAAACTTGAAGGAAGTTCACCTGCTGTCCACGGATTGGTTGAAGGATTGGGATGACATTAAAAACCGGGTTGTGGACCCTGATGTTGCTGGAACTATACCGGAAGTTGTAAGTTTTTCTGTATGCAGACTTTGCTCATTTAAACAGATACTCAAAACCATCATCATCATCATCATCGCCATCGTCGTCTTCATCATCATCATCATCAGATTCCGGTCCCCAATGTGGAGGATACTCGGTTGAGCTGTTAAGAACTCTGGAGTGTTTATGCTTGTGGCTACGGTTTGCTTAAGCATTTTCTTCATATTGGTGGACTGGTAGTGCCTGGTGCCTGATTCCGTAGCCCTGCTACTTAGTTGAGTGCGTGGGCGATACTGACAACTGTGAATTTCGTGTGGAGTGCTTTTACACCTGTCCGTGGTTGTGTGTAACGGGAACTGCGTGTTCAGAAAAATAGCGGTGGCCCGTCGCTTAACTAAATGGGTTGCCTTATAGAGTAAAGTGTAGCATCTGGTTTTCTAGTGACTGCCCCTATCATAGATGATGAACTGTATTTTTCGTGGCGGACTTTTGTGTTGTCATAATGGCAGAGCATTATGCATAGTATACCTGTTGGTTTGTCAAGACTCCTGTCTGTTCCACTTTTCACATGGGCAGTGTGGAACATTTTGTGTGATTTTCACTGGCACGCGAACGGAGCATAATGGGACAACCCTTTGCCGTGAAGTTGAAACGGCGACTAACTAATTAAGATCAGTTAGTTAGTTAGTCGCAGTTCCAACTTCACAGCAACGGGTCGTCCCCATTATGCTCCGTTCCTGTGCCAGTGAATATCATACAAAACGCTCCCCACTGCCCAATGTGAAAAGTGGAAAAGACAGGAGTCTCGACAAACAACAACCCGCACAGGTGCACTGTGCATAATGCCGCCGCCAGAATGTCAACACAATAGTCCCCCACAAAACACCCAGTTCATTTCTGATGGAATCTGCAGCCATTTTCCCATCTGGATGTTTCCTAGATGTTCACCCACACAGTCCACGAAATACAGTTCATCGTCGATGGCAGTGGCAGTCAACCAGAAGCCCAGCAGCCACGCATTTCTGCATAAGGCAAAAACCGGTCAACTCTGGGACATAGCCATCTGCCATCACTCCGAACATGCAGTCACATTCCAAAAAACCTCGGGCAGATTCAAAAGCACTTCACACGAAACTCACAGCTCACAGTGTAGCGCCACGCACTCACTCAGCAGCAGGGCGACGGAACCATCAAGCCTCCTTAGTCGCCTCTTACGACATGCGTGGTAGGCTGCAGTGTTGCTATTCTTTGCTTCCCTTATGGGCCCCGGCAACACACGGGAGACTAATTAAGATCATCATCATCAAAGTCATAATCATCACCACAGGTCAAGTCAGTGTTTTGTTGTCATTGTGCCATAATGAAACGAGTTTCCGTGTCGAAGTGGTTACGCCGCCTGTTTCGCTCTCCAAAGGTTGTGGGTTTGATTCCAGACTACGTCATTCAGTCATGAGAACAATTTTCTCGGAGGCTACTGGGGGTCGTCGCTGGAGCTACGGAGTCCGTGTCCGTGCTTTGTGCAACACTTTCGGCAGGTCACACTGCTGAAAGAGACCGAGCCATGTGGGATCAAACCTGGTGCAATGAAGTTGATCTTCATTGGCTTTTAAACCCTTGTTTAAAAACAGAAAAAAAAATAGAAAATGAGTCACCAAGTTTAGCTTAATATGAACACAATTACAAATACACGACAGCGTTCAAGGGACAAGTTAAGCAAACAAACACTCAATAAAATGATATGTGTATGTCTGTCTATATGCCTGTCTGCCTGGTGTTAATTAATGGTGAAAAGCTTACGAACAATTCTAACCTACATGAACGTCTTCAGTTACTACCACTCCACCAACGCCTACGTTTTAATAAGGCTAAACTAATTCACAACTCCTATTTCAAAATGCTCCAAGCTACCTTTGGCCATTGTTCAAATATAACGCAAGACATAGCGAACGACTAAATATACTTCATGTCCCTAAACCTAGGATAGACTTACATACAACAAGCTTAGCATACTCTTCCACTCAGTTGTGGAACAATCTTCCGCAAGAAATCAAAGACACCACCAATCATTATACATACAGTCGCAACCTGTTTGAACACTACCTTAGTGCAGGCTACATGCCCCCCTAAAAATAACTGTCATTTGTCATTTACTGCCAACATAGTACCTTGCTGTCGGTGTATGGCAGAGCGGTCTATGAGCCTGAGGAATTAAGGCCGCCTGGCTAGTGCAGTCGCCGCGAACTGTGCAGGTTAGGATTTTCTTTTTCCCCCATACCTTACCGAGGGATCGAACCCGGGTCTCTCGAAGTAGAGTCCGGCGTTGAAGCCACTCGACCAGCCGCTCCTCGGAAAAATAGCCTCTCCTCCTAAAAATAATAATGGTAAATTATCTCAAACGAAAACTAACCAATAAACATCCCTATATGTATGGCACGTTACACTTTCCTTATATATTTATAATGCCCATGTTAAACATTGCGTCAGTGAGTCATGTATTATTGATTATATTTCATGCATATTAATGCTTATTGTTCTTTTGTTATCTAAGATTAGCTTCAAAAGTTATGTTGAATGAACTAATTTATGAGAGGAAATAGAGAAGAAGGGGAGAATATCAGACGGGCCTGCGTGCCCAATTCTTAACCCTTTGAAAATAAAGGTTGTTTGTTCGTTCGTTCTGTCTACCTGTCTGCCAGTGTATCAGTATATGTGAGTGTATAAGCCAATGTGTGTGTGTGTGTGTGTGTGTGTTTGTGACAGATATATATATATATATATATATATATATATATATATATATATATATATATATATATATAGAGAGAGAGAGAGAGAGAGAGAGACAGAGACAGAGAGAGTGGGAGAGAGAGAGGAGAGAGAGAGATCATGAGTTTGTGGCTTTGTATGTGTGAGAGAGAGAGAGAGAGAGAGAGAGAGAGAGAGAGAGAGAGAGACAGAGACAGAGAGAGTGGGAGAGAGAGAGGAGAGAGAGAGAGATCATGAGTTTGTGGCTTTGTATGTGTGTGAGAGAGAGAGAGAGAGAGAGAGAGAGAGAGACAGAGACAGAGAGAGTGGGAGAGAGAGAGGAGAGAGAGAGATCATGAGTTTGTGGCTGCGTGTCTGAGAGAGAGAGAGAGAGAGAGAGGAGAAAGAGAGAGAGCATGAGTTTGTGGCTGCGTGTCTGAGAGAGAGAGAGAGAGAGAGAGAGAGAGAGAGAGAGAGAGAGTGTGTCACTTGTCGTCCCTGGGGGGAAAGTGGATTCAATAAGCACACCTGTTAAATATCCTTTTTCTCAGTTTCTCTTTCTGCTGGTGGATCTTTGTCTACATACCCCCCTTATTTAAAGTCTCTCTCTCTCTCTCTCTCTCTCTCTCTCTCTCTCTCTCTCTCTCTCTCTCTCTCAGACAATATCCCTCTTCTCGTTCCTTCAGCACATAACCCCACAAACACAGGCTTCTAACGACATGATAAAACATTTATTGCAGAAAAGTGTAATTTAGGTGTGCGATGTATGGGTTTGGATATATGTGGTGTAATCTATCTTGAATGCGCGACAGGATATATTCTAGGATCAGCATCCCAATTGTCATCATGATACAGCGATTCGACTTCACAAAGCACAGAACAGGAAATATCTCACCCGGCGGCTTCTCTCTGACTGATGATTGTTTTATTGCCAATATGTTCTGGAAACTTTTTGAATAATATAGTCTCCACTGAATTATATGTTAGTTCGTGTCTTTCACTTATACACATTCGACAATCGGTCGGTAATATAGTCCTTGTATTGAAGAATATAAACACCGGTCCAACAATATATCGTCTATACACTGAGGATTGTCACTCATGGAAAATGTTAATGATAGTCTTTTCCTTTCTCTATGGTCTATATTAAATAGTCCTCTTCATCATTATTTAGTTATATTAAATACCTTCCTTTAGCACATCACTTAGAGTGATTCAGTTTCGTTGGTCATTTTAACTCTCACTTGTCTGACCTTCTTGCTAAACAGGGTTCACAGCTTCATATCATTTATTACTTCACCCGAGTATGACCAATTGCTTCTGCTCAGATTGGTAACCACTTTCAATGTCAAGTGCAGGGAACCTGTCAAAGAAAATACAGCCTGTGAGAGAAACTCAACTCCGACCAATGATATGTGAATGTAGGTATCAGGCTATATTCAGTAGGTAACCTCTATATACCATCCTAGTGCTATACTATTGTATAAGACAGAGTAGTTCAGCACTCTACCCTATACAAGGTAAAAGAGAGAAAAACTAAAGAAAAACACAGAAATCCTAGCATAGACTTATCCTTCAGACTGTACAGACACCCCACTCGTCACAGCTTAATTCACTCTTCAGCCTAATGCTGTCGACACTCTATACTACGGTTACACACGAAAGTTCACAATGCTAGAGTTCTAATCTACATCTATATATAATCACCTTATTTAATCTATTTCAGGCCTAGAATTAAGCCACTTTATCCTATGAAGGAAAAGTACGGGTTGCCTTTTAACAACCTAGACTTAGTGATATATATTCTATTTCGGCACTGAATTAAATCCACACTCCGTCGGTCTTAAGTGCAACCTTCAACTAACTTTAAAACGATAATTTCAGTCCAGAGATAATTTTCCTGGACTACGTCACTGGGTTTTTCCTCCCCACCAAATCACCCCTGCTCCTACCTCGTCTTTTGATCCTCGTGCACCAACCTGCTAACAATAGTCTTTGATAAAGACGATCTCCCGGTATATCGTTGTTTTTCCGTTGTTCAAAGGACTCGGTTCACAGTATTTCAAAGAGATCCAACTGTTTGATCGTGCTCCGAACTTAACTGATATAAACGATCTTTCTGGACATCGGTGATTATCTTTTGATCTCGACTCTCGGGACTACCGCCATACGTCTCCGTTACTTCAAATACGAACTCCAGTCTTTGAACTTTTACGGTCGACAATCTTTCGTTACCCACGGGACTTCGCTCCCGTCTTCAATCGTTCAATCGGGCTCTCACAACAAACAAAATGCCGCGGCACAGGCCGCCGATTGTTGTTCTTGTAACATTTCGGATCGTTGACCTCTAGTATCGTGACAGAGAGAGAGAGAGAGAGAGAGAGAGAGAGAGAGAGAGAGAGAGAGAGAGAGAGAGAGAGAGAGCATGAGGTTGTGGCTGTGTGTGTGTGTGTGTGTGTGTGTGTGTGTGTGTGTGTGTGTGTGTGTTAAAGACAAGAGAGCATGAGTCTATGGCTGTGTGTCTATATGCGCACTTATTTGACAGTGTCTTTGAGTAAGCACTTTGCCTCGGAGTCTCATATTTCTGTAAATGCTGGTGTTAGCAGCCTTCTCGACTGAAATCTCTCTTCGTTTCTGCGGCTATGAAAGAGAAGATCACGGGTGCAGGCAAGTAGCCAACAACTAGTATAACTAACTTCCACTGATCTCGCAATGTTTACAGACAAATTCAGCCGCTTCCTTGACCAGCCACCGGTCTGATATGTCTAGTTATGATTGATCTCGCAATGTTTACAGACAAATTCAGCCGCATCCTTGACCAGCCAACGGTCCGATGCGTCGTGCACGACTGTCCTCACGTGGAGACACTCCAGCAACAAGCCATTTCTATGTCCCGTTGTCAGGATGGGCGTAGAAGGCACGTGGACGTTCAAGGCTGTTCGCAAGGAAAGCGTCCAGCTGACGGACAGTGTCAAGCGGGAATTGAATCAAGTAAGTTATTATATTGTCTGTTGGGGTACCATCCTTGCACTCCAGACAAGTCCATATATGCTCAAATCCTCCCTCCCCTTTCCGCCCAACATATGCTATCAGCGTCCGGCGGCTAATAGTGCCAGCTCTGTGTTAGATGACGAAGGCCATCGTTCTTCCCGTGTGCCTCTCGTGTCTGGCCGTGCCAGTTCTTACTCCAAGGTCTCTCAATCTGAACAACCACGCGGATTCACTGGCGTCACAGCCCTCCGGTATCGACATCTCTCTAAGGGCATAAATAAGTTGTTATGTGTTTTTTTTTTATTATTGTTGTTTTATGTTGTTGATGTTTTTGTTGTCGTTTTCAATTTTTTGACGGACAGTGTCAAGTGAAGATGAAGTAGACACTCTTCCGACAGACGGGTCTAAATAGTTCTGCAGTGAATAAGTTAGGGTTAGGGTTAGTGTTAGTTATATAAAGTTATTCACTGCGGAACTATTTAGACGTCGGAAGAGTGCCGATGAAGTATGTTGTGCTGTATTGTTGATGTTGTTCTTTCATGTTGTTGATATTGTTATTGTCGTTGTAAATGTTTGTTCTTCTTCTTCGGCCTCTTCTTCAGTCGTCAACCTGGATATATTTAAAAGAAGCAACAGTCAACAATGAGCTTGTTGACATGTTCACAGAGTTTCCATGAAATCGAGCGGATGTAGGTCAACATGATTTCTTTGTTCTATATACCGCAGCCACTAGAAGCAGATGCCTAACCGCCATGTTAACATTTTCACAGTTAATTCATTTTTTTTTTTTTTTAAGGATTTAAAAGGTATTTATAGAATTTATTGCACCAAGTTTTATCCCATATGACTCAGTTTCATTCCGCAGGACGGTCAGCAGAAAGCGTGGCACATAGCACGAATTCCGTAGCTCCAGCGACGACCTGCAAGAGTCTCCGAGAACATTGCACTCGTGAACCGAATGATGTACTCCGGAATCGAACCAACAACCTTCGGAGCTCTAGGAGGCGGTTTAACCACTTCGCCACGTAGGTCCACTTATACTCATTAATAATTTATATCAGTAGTTTATTGTACGAGTGGTGTTTCAGCTTGTTATATCTTGTACGGAGTTTATTGTATAAGTGGTGTTTCAGCTTGTTATATCCTGTACGAATGGTGTTTCAGCTTGTTATACCCTGTACGAGTGGTGTTTCAGCTTGTTATACCCTGTACGAGTGGTGTTTCAGCTTGTTATATCCTGTACGAGTGGTGTTTCAGCTTGTTATATCCTGTACGAGCGATGTTTCATTTTTTTATACCCTGTACGAGTGGTGTTTCAGCTTGTTATATCCTGTACGAGTGGTGTTTCAGCGTCTTATATCCTGTACGAGTGATGTTTCAGCATGTTATATCCTGTACGAGTGGTGATAATCCCTGAACACCTATTATAGTTAATCCCTAAGCACTTGTTATAGTTAATCCCTGAACACATGTTATAGTTAATCACTGAACACCTGTGGTAGTCAATACCTGAACACCTGTTATAGTTCATCCCTGAACACCTGTTAAACACCTATAATAGTAACCTCCTCATCTCCTGTCCAGGTTCGAGACTTCAAGCACCCAAACATTAATTTATTCATGGGCGCATGCGTGAACCCTAGCCACGTGGCTCTCATGTGGATGTATAGCCCTAAAGGAAGCTTGCAGGATGTCATCCATTCCAAGATGCTGACCATGGAGCGGATGTTTCAGCTATCTTTTGCCCAAGATATTGCCAAGGTCAGTGCGGAGACACTCGTTTGAAGATTGAGTTAAGTTGAGCTAAGAACCGACATCACTGCACACAGGACATTCCCATACGCGCTCCGTTCCCTTGTTCATTAGCCAGCGAAGCGTCATACTACTTATCGTTCCCACCGCTCTCTGACTGAACGTTCTCTTGGTCTTCCCTGTCATTTTTTTAGATTCTTCCACAACCCCTGCTGACCCCCCCCCCCCCCCCTCCCCCCTTTTTCCCCCAGCAATCTCATTCTTTCCAAATAAGGATCCTCAATCTGTTCTCCTACCTTCTCCACCTGGCCCCACAGGCGCACGACCACCTCCCCCTTGCCCATAGGTAATCTACCAACAAGAGGTGCATTCCCAGCCAGCCTATCAGCCTGTTCACCCCCCTCCCCCATTCCTCCCCACCACACTCCCGCATGGCCAGGGTTTAAAGGTCATAGTTGGTACTTATCTTTTGTACGCTTGCTTTGAACTCAAGTGTAGTCAATACGCGTGCTAGTACTGTTAGTCCACTGGACTGATGATTGCATGTTGATTATCTTTCTTTATTACCAGTGCCCCTCGCCGTCAACCGAACCCACTTCCACTTCTCAGGTGCTTATAATTTACGTTCCCAAGTCAAGGACGAGAAGTCAGCATTTTAGTCCAACTTACCTGTGTAGGGGTTGAGCCTGCTATATCATCTTCAGCACAACGGAAGTGTAAGAGCAAGTGTTATTATCCATTCGACCATACTGATATTGGAACTGGTTAAAGACAATGTGAAAAGCAGTAGATGTAAAAAAAAGACTTCTTGAATTGTCTAAGCCAGGGGTGGACAAACTGTTTGTGGGTAGGCCACATTGACAAATGTAAAGCTATTTGAGGGGGGGGGGCGCATAAATAAGATGTCCACTTTGTTCACAGCAACCTATCACAATAAGTAATTATGAATTATTTATAGTTTAATAAACAGTATAAATGACTAATTATTGCACTAATATAAAAATAGAAAATTTGAAAGAAATTTTATCAAAACTGTTAAAACCAATCATAAAGGTACATGAAATTCTGTAAGATTCAACAAAATAAATTAACAACGAAGTAAACATTTTTATTTCTAAATGCCCCCGAGGGCCTTTTAATATTAGTTGCCGGGCCGCATGCAGCCCGCAGGCCGTAGTTTTCCCACCCCTGGTCTAAGCAATTGGCGTGCGCGATGATGTTTACCCAGACATGTATGTCATTGCAATCCTAGTAAATCACCCGGATCTCCATCTCCCTTCCGTGTTTTTTTTTTTTTTTTAATAGTCAAAATATACCGTGAGTTTGTAAAGTCTCACTACATTTTGTCTGTAGGTCAAATTTGAAAAATGAAGAACATGACGTCATCAAAAAAGTGCAAAATCTTACTTAAATTAGTTACAAGATTTACTACTATGGTCTAACGGTGTTTTGGGGATGCTGGAAAGTACCAATGAAGTATTAATTATAACAGGCGTTGGGCATGTTCGCCACGGGATTCAAGACATGACTGTACACATCTCTTCAATTTGTCAAATACCTTCTGCAACATGTCTGTTGTTATTTCCGTGTGTATCGACCGCCATTTCGAAACACTTGTTCAACAACAAAAATTATTTCTTCCATTGATAACACCATTCTGTTTGGAGTGCACATAATTACTCCAGCAGAACATAGTCTCTCATCTCATCTCATCTCATCTCATCTCATCTCATCTCATCTCATCTCATCTCATCTCATCATGTTCCTCTTGTACCTTGCGGTGTCGAGGTGAAGAATAAACTTCGTGAGAGTGCCCGATTATGGGCTTCATATATCGATATTCCCATGGATTCTGCTATTCCTTCCGTCCAACGTTTACGTGGTCGGCCTTTTCCTCTGTTTCCATCTGGTCTGTACATAATTGCTTGTTGTGGTATGCTGTTGACTGGTAACCTACTTGCATGGCCAAACTATTTGACTTGCTGCTTTCTAATAAAATCTAGTGCTGCTTTAACCGCCACTTTAGTCCTGATTTCTTCATTTCTGATCTTATTTCTTCTTGATACAGTGAGTATTCTTCTCAGGAATCTCATTTCTGTTGTTGTGAGTTTTCTTTTCTCTTTTTCTGTCATTGTCCAGGTTTGGCATTGGTAGCATAAAGTTGGTAGGAAGATTGTGTTGTAAAGTGCTTTCTTAGTAGTTATTGATACATGCTTGTTCTTTAGTATTGGTGCCATTTGTCCAATGAGTTGGTTTGCCTTATTGCACCTATTTTCGATCTCGTCTTCTGATCTGCCATTTGATGATATTACACTTCCTAGGTACTTGAAACTCTTTACTGGTTTCAAGGGATGTTCGTTTAGGTGAATTGTTGTTGTTTGTTCTTCTTTGGTTATAGTCATTACCTTTGTTTTGCTTGTGCTAATTTTCATGTTATGTTCCCTACACATTTCGTTTAGACTATTCATGTGGTCTTGTAATTCAGCTTCTGATTTTGCTATTAGTGCTTGATCGTCCGCAAACAGGAGTTCTCTAAAGGTTAGATTTGCAGATGGTTCATCTTCTGTGTTCTCGTCATGCGGTTTTCTTGCTGTCTCTGCTTGGCTGGTTTCTTTACATATGTTGTCTATATATGTTATGAACAAGAGAGGGGACAGGACACAACCTTGTCGTACTCCAGATCTTATGGTGAAGGGTTCTGAGTGTCCTCCAGTTGCTCTCACTATGCATTCACTGCTGTTGTATAAACTTCTACATAGGTTTGTTAGATGTGTACTCACTCCATATTGTTTAAAGATTTCCCACAGCTTGTTTCTATCTACTCTATCGAATGCCTTTCTTGGTGGACAAAAGCTAAGTAGAGTGTTTCTTTGAATTCGATTGATTTTTCTATAAGTTGTCTAAGAGCAAAAATGGCATCTGTGCATCCTTTGTTTTTCCTAAATCCAAGTTGTGTTTCGCTTAGCTGGGGTTCTAAGGTAGTTCGTAATCTTTTTTCAAGAATTTTGCAAAATATTCTCCCAGTATGACTCAACAGTGAAATGCCTCAGTATTGTGTGCAGTCTCTTTTGCTGCCTTTGTTTTTCCAAATTGGGATAATTATGGCGTTTCCCCAATCTCATGGTGTCTGTTGTGCTACCCAAACATGGTTGAATAGTCTATGTAGCCAAGCTGTTCCTACTTCTCTTGCTGCTTTAATTAGTTCATTTGGTATTTCATCCTGTCCCGGTGATTTGTTTAATGGGGCTAATCTGATGGCTTCTATAATTTCTTCTTTTAGTATGTCTGGTTCTAGTTCTTCGGTGACAT
This sequence comes from Cepaea hortensis, assembly GCA_963921405.1. NCBI lineage: Eukaryota > Metazoa > Mollusca > Gastropoda > Stylommatophora > Helicidae > Cepaea > Cepaea hortensis. Next base: position 56,089,129 of record OY992897.1, on the reverse strand, counting down.
CTATCTGATGGGATGTTGAGAAGTTGTTCGAAATACTGCTTCCATTTTATTAGGATTTGTTTTTGTTCACTTACTGGTTCTCCATTTTCGCTGTTAATTATTTCAGTTGGGTCAAAGGGTTCTCCTCTGGTTCGCAATGCACCTATCTTTTTGTAGAAGTTTCTAGTTGCCTCCTTGTAGTTTTTATTTAGGGTTTTTCCATACTCTTCCCAGTCTTTTTGTTTTTCTCTCTTTACTATTCTATTCACATGTCTTCTCGCTATTCTATATTCTATGTAATCACATTCCTGTTTGCTCTTCAACCACTTTTAATATTTTTCCTTTTTGTCTTTTACCGCTTTCTTTACTTCTGCGTTCCACCAACTTATTTTCTTTATCCGTGTTTTGAGTTTTTTCGTGGTTCCACATGTTATTTTTGCAGTATTTAAAATGCTTGATTTGAACATCTCCCATTCTTCTTCCAATGGTTTTCTTTCTGTAGATAATTTTACAAAGAGTTCAGTTAGTTCTTTCTCATAATTTTCCCTTACTGCCTCGTCTTTAAGGTTTTTTTAAGTTTACTGATTCGCATGGCATGTATTTTCCTGCTCTTTGTTTTCTTCTTCTGATGGTTCTTATTGTGGCAACGACTGCTTTATGATCTGTGTTTATACTGAAACTGCGCACTGCCCTTGCATCTAATATATTTCTCTTTCTGTTATTTCTTGTTAATATAAAATCAATTTGGCATTTAGTATATAGATCGTTCCATTTATACCAGGTGTATACTTGTGAATCTTTATGTTTATAGAATATGTTTGTTATATAGAGGTCGTATTGGCTGCAAAGCTCTATCAGTCTACTTCCGTTATCATTCCTTTCCTTTTGCTGATCTCCAAATACTCCCAGGTGTTTTCTATGTCCACTCTGTTATGTCCTAGTCTTGCATTGAAGTCTCCCATCACTATGATGTTATCTTGCTTATCTATTTTATTTAGCACGTCATTCATATTGCTTCACGATGGACTGTGGAGCACATGTTTTAATGACGTCATGTACTTCATTTTTTCAAATTTCTCCTACAGACAAAGTGTAGTGAGACATTACAGACACCCTGTATTTGCCTGGCTTCAGACATGCTTCATAAAACCATATTTTATAAGAACCAATCAGCAATCTTTAGACATGTGATGATATAGAGGTATTGGAGAACACAGAGACAACTGTAAAGATCAGAGGGAAAAGTCGCAGATAGCAATCCGGGCAAATCCAAAAATGCCCCATCTTCCCCAGTATGTGTCTTTTCTAGCAAAAACATATTTTAGAGAGAATTAATAAAACCGTATTTAAGAAGTGCTTCATTACAAAACTTAGAGGTGGCTTCAAATGAAAACCTTACAAGTGTGATATAAATTACAATAGCAGTGCCATTGTCTTATAACCTGTCAATATTGTTGTTAAGAATGTGTCAAGAGTGTTAAGAACGTGATACCACGGTGCAGACGAACATGATGACGTCATAAGGACAGTTTAAAGATGACAGCCCCACTTTTAACATGCACCAAAGAGGAGCAGTGTTCTGTTGTCAGGGGTTTTTTTTTTTTTAAATCAGTGACGGGGCAAAACCTATAGAAATTCATTGGCGAATGAAGGTCCAGTGTGGTGTTGCATGCCTGTCAGTCCAGCGAGTGTATGAGTGGAGTAGGAAGCTTCAAAACGGCGTGACTTCTGTGACAGACTGTTCACGACCGGGTCAAGCAACCGAGTGGTAACCCCAGAGTCGATTTTTCCACGGGAATCCAAGCACTTTATGGGCGCTGGAGAACTTGCATTGAACGCAGTGGTGACTACATCGAAATATTATACTATACTTTTTCAGAATATATTCACAACAAGGTGTGTGTGTGTGTGTGTGTGTGTGTGTGTGTGTGAGTGAGTGTGTGTGTGTGTGTGTGTGTGTGTGTGTGTGTGTTGTGTCAGAATATCTGTGTTGGTATTTATGTCTGTGTATCTATGTGATTTAGTGAATATGCGCATGTGTGATTCATGAGTGCGTCTGCGTACATTTGTGTATGTATGTGTGTGTGTGTGTGTGTTTGTGTGTGTGTGTTTGTGTGTGTGTGTGTGCGTGTGTTCCTCTGTGTGTTCACGTGTGTATAGGAGTACGTAACGAATGCACGTAGACGCAGTGTGTACATGTTAAACATGACATCATCATCATCATCCAATGCCTCACGTCTGGCGTGGGCGATCATGCCTCTCCACAAATCGCGATCTCCGTGTGTTGACTCCCTCCATGCCATGACATAAGCCTGTCAAGAATCTTCTCACGCTGTCTTACTCTGTCACTCTTTCCATAAATCTTTCCAGTTGTCACAACATGGTGCAGTTAGACACGTACCTATAAAATAAACAGTGAAACATGTTTCTCTGATGATGACTCCCCAGGGACTGGCCTTCCTCCATACATCCGTTCTGCGTGTTCACGGACGACTCAAATCCTCCAACATTGTAGTAGACAGTGGCCTGACCTGCAAGCTGTCGGACATCGACATGCCTAGGTTTCGGGACGGCGAGCAGGACCTCCCAGAAACAGACTCCAATCATTGGTTTCGTAAGTGTTCATCACTCTGTCAACTGCTGGTTTTATTTACGTCTCTCTGTAGTTGATGTGCAATGCTTGTGACTTCGTGGATAAACCGTACCTGGTCTTGTGCGGTCTGTTCTTGTGGTTGGTTGGTTGGTTGGTTGGTTGGTTGGTTGGTTGGTTGGTTGACTTGCTCGCTGGCTGGACGGTTGGTTTATTGGTTAACTGATCGGCTGGCTGGCTAGTTGGTTGGTTGGTTGGCTGGCTGGTTGATTGGTAGGTTGGTTGGCTGGCTGGCTGGCTGGCTAGTTGGTTGGTTGGTAGGTTGGCTGGCTGGCTGGCTGTTTGGTTGGCTGGCTGGTTGATTGGTTGATTGGTTGACTGGCTGGCTGATTGATTGGTTGGTTGGTCATTTGGCTGCCTGGTATGGTGGTTGATTGGTTGATCGATTTGGCAGGCTGGCTAGTTGGTCTGTTGGTTGGTTGATTGGTTGGCTGGCTGGTCGGTTGGTTAGTTTGCTGGCTAGTTGTTTGATTCGCTGGATGGCTAGTTAATTGGTTGATTGGTTGGTTGATTGGTTGACTGGTTGGTTGGTTGGTTGGTTGGTTGGCTGGCTGGCTGGCTGACTGGTTGGTTGGCTGGTTGGTTGGTTGGTTGGTTGGTTGGTTGGTTGGGCCAATGGCTGGTTAGCTGGCTGACTGGCTGATTGGTTAGTTGGTTGGTTAATTGATTGATTGTCTGATTGGCTGAATGAATTGCTGGCTGACTGGTTGGTTGGCTGGTTGATTGGTTGGCTGTTTGGCTTATTGGTTTATTGGCTGGTTATTTGATTGGCTAGTTGGTTGGTTGGTTGGTTGGCTGAATGGCTCGCTGTCTGGTTGATTGGTTAATTGACTGGATGGCTGGTTAATTGGTTGGTTGGTAAGTTTGGTTGCCTGTTAGTCCCTGTGAACATGTATTCGAATCTCATCAATGCGGGATTTCTTAAATTAACCTGGCTTTCCAAATCTACCCAGCCTACAAGAGGGTCTAGTGAATGTCGTGGAACGTGTAGGAGACCGGCATGAAAGTGACCCATCATCCCCTGAGTACCAGCTGCTCAACACAGATATTTGGCTAGCGCCTTACACCAATTCTCCGGAAGGCGTGTAACAACGGTACTTTACCATTGTTTAAATTCATTACTGTAAACCCAATACGACCCTGGGCTTGTAAAAGTGTCTTTTTCTTTATACATGGTGTATTTTTAATGACTGTGCAGTGTTTGAAAATATTGCCGGTCAAGTTTTGTATTTATCTTTTACGTTGCATGCACTTTACAGAGGGTGAATATAAAACTTGAACCGGCAATATTTTCAAACACTGCATAGTAATTAAAAATACACCCTATAGTGGTAAACTAAGACTCTGTGGCGAAGGCGTTACCAACGCAAATCGTACTCCCGCAAACCGAGTTCGAAACACAGCTGTGCATGATTCGGCGGCAGATCGCCTAGCGTTGCATTTCACACAATAGTTTGAGTACATGTCGTTCATACAGCAATGGTAATTCCTCTGAAATCACAAACTGCCAACAAATGCTAGGTTTGACTGCGACGTCATGTAAAGGATATGCAATTAATTTTAAGGCGAGTAAGTGGAGCTAGTTACTCCGCGTGGACTCGGTCTCCAGGAATTAAAGCTAACTATAATACATGCTGAAGTCGGACACGTTGATTTCTAGTGCGCATGCGCTAGGTGTGTGTCTTGAAATCACTCCAAGTTTACAATCAGATGTCAAAAATACCAAGGACAGTCAGAGTAACAGCTGCAGTTGTTTACTAGGGGGGTCGGTGAGATCAATCAATACACCGTCCTTTGAAAGTTCCCCACCAGTCAGGAAATTGTAATCATGTGGTTGTAACACGCGGGCTTGTTTTGGTTGTCCGGACCGGAGGAGACAACTGGGGACATTGATTAAAAAACAAGGGAGATAAGAACTTATTCTGAAATGGATAATCTGCCCCTGGGACCATCTGATGTGTTTTGTTTTGGTTGTTGAAACAAGCGAGACAACTTTTGCATTGGTTGCGCAAAGGGGAGAGAACCTATTCGGAATTGGATAGTCTGCCCTTGGCAAGAGGAACGATAAAAACAGGATAAGATTTCCTCCGAAGTCGGAGAGTATCTGCCTGTACGGCGAGGAACCACCAGTCTGAACACCAATAAGCCAGACATGGGACAACGGATACTCACGCAAACCTCAGGTCCTGTATGACATCACACTGATGTTGGACAACAGGATGTCTTCATCCGACATACAGGACTTCATGCTGGAGTTCACAGCCAGCGAACACAAGCAAGCAAGCAACAGGATCAGATAAATTTTGCAGCGTTTTATATCCTCGATACAATAAGCAGACTTTGTGACGAAGTGTTTACGCCGCTTGCATCGAGCTCGGAAGGTCGTGGGTTCGTTTCCGAGCTACGTCGTTCAGTTCAGGAGTACAGTTATCTCGTAGACTCCTGGGGCTCGTCGCTGGAGCTACGGAATTCTTTTCTTTTTGCCCTGTGGAAAGAAACCTCGCCATATGGGATCAAACACGGTGCAATCAAGTCCGTCTTCTCGCCGTTTAAGCCATTATTAAATCCTTGATACAAATATTAAGTTACTTACCTGTGATCTACGTAGAGCACGTGTGGACAGCTCCAGAAGGACTGCGAGATCCAGCAGCCTTAGCCACCCAGAAAGCAGACGTGTACGCCTTCGGGATAATCCTGTATGAGATCATGTTCAAGCGTCAGCCGTACGTCACGGAGGAACACATAAGGCGCAATACTGTACCAGATTACCAAGGTAAGGTCATTTGTGATTTGTTGTTGTTGTTGTTGTTGTTGTTGTTGTTGTTGTTGTTGTTGTTGTTGTTGTTGTTGTTGTTGTTGTTGCGCTCGCTCTCTTCGAATTCAAACGTAGTCCATACAAGCTAGTTCTAGTAGCACCCGACTGAATTTTGCGTGTGTATTAGCACGCAATTTTACACGATTACCAGTGTCCCTGGCCATCAGGCGAACCCACTCCGATCTCATAGGTGTAAGGTGTATTTAATGCCTGTGGGCAAGATCGAAGGGAAGAGACCAAGGGGAAGACCGAGAAGTAAATATCTCGATGGCTTGGCCACGTGGCATGGTCGAGACAAGAACACAGATCTGATCCACGACTCTGGTGATCGAGTGACATGGCAGTACATGACCGCCCACGCTTATCGACATGGCACATGATGGATGGATGGATGGATGGATGGATGGATGGATGGGATATATATTTTATTACAGTTCCATGTGTTGTATTCACTCTCTGTGTGTTCATACAAGATAAAAGGTACATACAAAGCTTGGAGCGGCAATATTTTCAAAAATCCCACAGTCAGTAAAAATACACTCGGTACTTGTAAAGTGCGTCCCCTCTCAAAGACGAGAAGTCAAAATTTTAGTCCAGCTGACCGGTGTAGGGGTTGGAATGTTATCATGAGGATATATCTGCCCTGTGAATTCTACGTCCGTAACTTCTATCATTCTAAACCCATTGTACAGCAATACCTCCACAAGGACACCTTGTCTCTTGCCCGGGTGTTGTGTTTGAATTTCCATGTACAGCTGAATTTGAAACTGTTCTAAAATTGGCACCAGGCAATGACTTGGGAAGTAAAGGCTGTCCTTGTGGTATTGACCACATCAGCCACCAAGTTCCGTTTGGTTCAGAAGAGATATGGGGCTAGCTCTGTGAGAAATGATGCTGGGTGGACTGAGACGATGGCATGGAGGAATATCATCAGTAGAGTTGATCCTCAACACCGAGGACCGAGATCTGTGGTGAGACATGAACGTCTACGCCAATTGGCAGGCACTTGATGATGATGATGATGATGATGATAGATGATGATGATGATGATGATGATGATGATGATGATGATGATGATGAGCACCACATGCCTATTACACCTCAGTGTGTGTAAGAAAAAAGGCCTTTTGATTTATTTAGCTTCATAAACTGCTCCTCTATGCCAAATGATCACACTAAAGAGATCTCAACACTTATGAACACTGGTTACAGGTTACTACCATGCGTGTTAGTGCAGTCGCTAGGAGACTGCAGTGATCATGTCAGGAGCAGGGTCGGGCGAGGATTCCACGTCTGCGTTAGTCGCTCACTAAAGTGAGGGAGAGACTGGTTCCCTATTTATCTGTGCACTCCAGCCTACAATATGTGATGGCTCTATACATCATAGACTCATAACAGGATCTTGCTTCATGACTTGTTTTTATTTATGTATTTTATTTGTTCGTTGATACTGAAAAATAGCAGCGCTAGATTTTATTAGAAAACAGCAAGTGAAATGTTTCAGCCACATCATTTGGCTACCAATTGACAGTTTGCTACAACAAGCAATGGTGTAGATACCAAATGGAACCAGAAGAAGATGCATACCATGTAAACCATGGACACGGGGAATGGGAATCTCGATATATGAAGCCCACAAAAGGGCACTCTCCTGCTGTTTACATAACGGAGGAGCAAGGGCAACCCACGACCCCGCAAGGTACAAGGGGAAGATGATGTTGGGAACGTGTGTTCGGATCATTCTTTGTCACTTGTGTGTGTTCATTGTTGTCGCAGATAATCATTCTCAACATGGTTTCGTCGAATGGTATATTGAATGTGAAATCTGGATGTGGTAGATTGAATGTGATATCTGGATGTGGTATATTGAATGTGATATCTGGATGTGATATGTTGAATTTACGAATGTGGATGTCCCTGTGGGGAAGTGGTCACGCCGTGTGTCTCACGCTAACAATATCCTGGATGTGTTCTCGAAGTCCGTCCTTCTATACGCGAGTGAGACTTGCTTTGGAGACCCCTGGGTGACATCGTCGGAGCTCTGGAGTTGTGTGCTTAGACTCTCCGCGGGAAAAGTCTGAGCTAGGTGGGATAAATGCAATGAATGCTATGGACAGCCAGAAAAACCATTGAGAAAGTCCTACAAGAAACAAATTAAAGTCGTAAACTGGTCAGAGAAATTAAACGCAGACAGTCAAGATTGTTTGGACACGTTATGAGAATAAGTAAACTGGAGAACTTGGTGACAACTGGTACGATTGAGAGGAAAAGAACAAGGGAAAGACAGAGAGGTAAATATCTTGAAGGCTTAACCACATGGCATGGTCGAGACAAAACCACAGAACTGATCACGACTCCGGTGACCGTGCATGATCCTGCAAGGAGGCGCTGTCGTCATTTGAAGGTGACAGGTTAGAATCCTGGTGAGTAACTACAGCTTTCAATCTGTATGTTGTCTGGTGCGTCCACTAATCCCTGCTCCTTCCTTCTACTTCGTTGAGTGCCAAACAATACATACGTTTCTTTTTTATGAACTGTCTTGAGTTGAGTTGAGATGAGCCAAGATCTGACATCACTGCACTCAGAGCATTTCCATTAGAGCTCAGTCCTCATCTTCAACAGCCAGCGAATAGTTCCTATACCCATTATGCCCATTGCAATCTGATTATATATCCGTCTTGCTTTACCTCTGAGTGACGAATGTCGACCAGATCCTCTGGCTACCCCCTGCTGCTGCATTCTCTCTAGACGACGATAGTTTATCTGTTCTTCTGCATTAATCACATTTTCCCACAGGGCCTTCACCACATCTGCGTTTTCATGCATCAAATCACCCCTTAATTTTGCGGCACCCACCAATCTGTCCTAGCGGCCTAAAAGGGTTCCCCAATTGATATGTCTGCGTAATATTGGCACATGATGATGATTAGATGGGATAAAACACCATACAACGAATTCGGTCCTTCTAACCCGTTGCATCCGAATATTTCTTACAGATAAAACCTAGGTCAATAAAGTCTTTCTGATGAGTGCCAATTCCATGGACGATGAACTGTATTTTTTGTGGAGGACTTCTGTATTGGCATTCTGGCGGCGGCATTATGCACAGTTTACCTGTGCGGGCTGTTGGCTTGCCGATAATCCTGTCTGTTCCACTTTTCACATTGGGCAGGGAGGAGCATTTTGTGTGATATTCACTGGCACAGGAACGGAGCATAATGGGGACGACCCGTTGCCATAAAGTTGGAACCGCGACTAACTAACTAACTAACTAACTAACTAACTAGCTAACTAACTAACTAACTAACTAACTAACTACTTAACTACCTAACTAACTAACTAACTAACTGACTGACTGACTGACTGACTGACTGACTAACTAACTAACTAACTAACTAGCTAACTATATAACTAACTAACTAACTAACTATTTCTTACAGAGGTGATTATGTTCGTCAAGAGCCCTGATTTGTACGCCCAGCGTCAAGCAATAGCTAAGAGTTCTGTGACACTTGCTAATGTATCAAACACTGAAAGACGTACATCTGAGCCAGCACTCACTGGCTCCCACAGGACGTATTCTGTTGATCAAGACCAGTGTTCCAAGTTGGATGGCGACAGCACGCTTTCTCTGCATGGGTAAGCATCCGTTATATTTTAGGATACCGTTTCTGATTATCTTTAACCATATTGGTTCAGTGGCTAATCATCATCAGCAGGTGCCCTGCCAGCTGGCGTAGACTTTCATGCCTCTCCACAGATCACGGTTTTTGGTGTTCTGGGTCAACTGCTGTTTATATTTCTCCATGCACCGTCTTAGTCAATTCAGTATCATTGGTCTTGGTTTGCCTTTCCCTCTCTTCTTCTTAATTCTTTCAGTTATCACGATGTTCTGTATGCCTCTTTTCATCATGATGACCCGAAAACAAGCTGTTTTGTCTTTTTCTTATTGTTGTATATAATGCTCTATTGCCTTTGTTTATTAACACAGTGGGTCAGTGTTACCTTTTCTGTGATAACAGGGACAAAAGTTAATTTAAAAAGTTAGTTGCATATCCTGTACAGGACATAGTATTCAACTCCAGCATTTTTTGGCTGTTTGTGATTCCGGGCAAGTTTACGTTCAGTAGTGTGTCATTGCTTTCTGGATTACCGGCACTCATACCATTGTATGTAAACTAACAATTACGAGTTTCATTCGTAACCCCTTCGCCCCAGAGCATGCTGGGACCAAGACAAAGAAAAATATTAAAATATAGGGTGTATTTTTAATGACTGTGCAGTGTTTGAAAATATTGCCGGTCCAAGTTTTGTATTTACCTATTATGTTTCATGAACTTTACAGAAGGTGAATACAAAACTTGGACCGGCCGGTCTCCGTAACCAAAGGCTTGCGAACGTGATTTGTGAGCCGCTTACCACGCTTTTGAAACACAGCGGCGACCGATTTGGCAGCAGACCGTATCGCGCTGGGGTTTTAACGTGTCGGTATTGGAGCCGGTCGTTCAGAAATCAATGGCAAACTACTGAAAGTAAAACTTCCTAAGACATCAATAACAGCAGTAAAATGCTAGTGTTGGCAGCGATGTCCTGCAAATAGGATATGCAAAAAACTATATATATATATATATGTCAGGGGCTTATATGTAAACAATAGTGTAAGTGCCGGTATGTAAGCGAGAGTCAGTGTAAGCATAGCTGAGGTCAAGGGCAGTAGGAGACATCACGGCTTGACTAACGGACGGTCAAGCAAGAAGCCCGTGAACAGACCCACGTGATGTGGGAAGGTCAAGGAGGACGGAGGCAGAGTGTGTGTGAGACAGCGGATAGAGACGGACGTGTGAAGAATAGCGAGAGATAGAACGATCGAACGAGAGAGTTGTGGCGGATAGCTGAGATGAACGTTGTGTATTGATATTCGAGGAATGTACTAACTGTGATATGTGCGAGATGATGTGAGGCTGTGATTGCGAATGATCATGCGGGCGACAGTGTAAATATCGCCCATGTGAGCTAGCGCGTGGCTGCTGGTGTTGAACGATTGTTTGAGCGTGAAGTGCGACCATGTTGTCAGCCTGTAATATATATTGTAATAAATGTTGTTCAGGAGATAGCTCCTGCGAGTTTCCGATTGCATTCATATGTTATTAGTATATGTGTCGTAGATGTTGTAATTTGCCTGTCCAAGTCCAGTGAGCTAGAAGGAGCAAATAGTTAGGACTCTGACAGGTATAATGGTGTCAGAAGTACACACGAACCACATACCCAATTAAAACGCATAAAGGTACGCTACTTATGCAAAGAAGAAGATCAAGTGCATAATTTTGTAAAAAGTTGTAAATCGGAGATTTGTTAACAAAAGCAGAACGAAAATAACATCATTTCTTTCCACAGCAGGTTTCAATTCTACAAAGCGACCGACGTAACCAGAACAGGTCAACGGTAACCAGCACGAGAATCACGTTCCTGTACATCAAGCGTTCGAGTAAACAGCAGATAAAGATAAGTTGATTAATTTTGATTGCTAAGTACCCAAATCTGCATTCGTTGATTTGCTTGTATAAATACCATCATCAGTACATTTGAATATTAATTAAATACTTAGAAATTAAACCAGGTCCAAAATGACTTCATATGACGACCTCAAAGAATTAGCCTTAGAATATGCAAGGACTCCGGAACAAGTAAGATACTGGTGCACAAAACATTACGAAACATTGAAGGGCTATTTAAACGATACAAAGTCTCAACTCAAGGAAGACTTGAAGCTAATTGTAAACAGAAATAGGAGAAATAACCTTATCCACGAGTGGACACAGGAATTCGAAAAGAAAATGCAAGACTACAAAATTCCAAAAACTAGATGGTATATATGGTATAGGGAATCCTTACCAATAAGAAACAGATACCTGCAAGAGATCATACCAGATATGTCAAGGGAAGACTATGATTATTACAAAACAAACATATTATCAAACTACTTAAACGACCTCGACACCCTAATATTAGTGTTACAAGACCTGAAACCGGTCCCAGTCATGTCGTTTACCCAATATATAAAGGAAATAAAAGGCAGGTACATGAGGCTAATATCTGAAATTAGAGACACAAACAATGATCAGCCAGCATTAGATTTCTTGCTAATAGAAAAACTAAAAGCAACACTCCCAGCCGAATGCGGAAAATATTTAGAAGAACACAACACAGAGCCTATCAAAAACTTACTAGAAAAATGCCGTGAATATTACAACCAAAGTATAAACCTGGTTAAGAACACTCAACAGAAAAGTACTGTGAAAGCAACGGCATCTGCAGCCACAGATTGTCAAAACAAACCACAGAAAACAAAACCAGTACTGTGCAAACATTGTAGCACTCCACATACAGAAAATGGAATATGCGATAAGAATCCCACTTATCAAGAATACCTGAATACTATTATAGCACAAAAATTGGGGAGGGTAAATCAAAGGAAATATAGAACAAAATGTCATTTTTGCCTTGCGTATGGCCACAGACGTTTTGAATGTGAAGGAGTAAAAAGAATACAGAAAGCAAAAGCAAATGCAGCCATAAACATTACAACAGACAGTTCAGCAAAGAACTTAGGAAAAGTAAACATCACAGAGACGAAAACAAGACCAAACACTGCAAATTCAGAACAGACTGAGTTTTACCCAACAGACTTCGTACCATATTTTAATAATGTTGTTAATATCACTCAGCCTCATTCCTTATTTAAAGACGGCAATATTCAACAAGAAAGTGAGGAAATGAACAAAACCTCAAGACTGTCGTTAGGAAAACTAACATTCCATGAGGGATACATTAATAACACAGTATGCACATGTGTACGCGACACAGGGTCCTGTCTTATCGGTCTTCGGAAGACCCTAGCTGATCCTAAAGACTACCTAGATGAGTACATCTATTGCAGAACTGTTTCAGGGACAATAGAGAAATATCCTATGGCATGGGCCAATATAAAATCACCGTTCCTATCAGGCAGAGTAACTTGCGCATTATTAGACAATCCATGCTGTGATTTATTAATTGGAAATGTATTAAATGTAATAGACCACACAGAGTCCACAACCCAGACACGGCAGAAAGTTAACACCACAACAAACACTGCCTTAACTACACCACTCATCATACAACAACATGATGAACAAACCAAAGTACCACACCATACCAACGTGATTACCATCTCACAACAAGAAAAAACAGAAACTGTTGTGTGTCAACAAAGAAAAGAAAGTACAGATAACAAGCATTTCACAAGGGCGAGAAAAGATCAAAAATCATCATGGTACATACTATACCTCCTGTACCCCCTGTTGACTACACACATGCCCAAGTGCACACAATGGATGATTCTACTCGCACTACTCATGTTAAATGCAAAACAAATGTCTTCACAAACAATTTTATTCACACATCATCATGACGCAACACAGATGATATTACTCATGACAAAACAGCTATCTTTGTTACTTATATCATTACTGTTGAACCAAAGTTTGTTGTTGCCACTGATAAACTCTATGTCAAGTCAACTCAGACACATACTTATGCTGAACAATGTAAATCATCAGTCGGTGGAATTACTGACAAAAATCAGCAACAAATTACCCTACATATTTTGGAAAATATACACAAATTGCAGAAACGCATACAAACATGCACGATTACATTTCAAAACTATACATGGTGTATTATTATTATTTGAACTATTGAATGTATACACACATGTACGAGTGCAGGTTTGGAGATAGCACTCAAAATGATCTCAACATGAAATTTGAAAATCCCCACGCTTCGGAAAATTAATTTTAACCGTAACCCACTTTATATCCGTAGATCGAGTAACTCCAGAGTTGCCTTGTCTGCTGTACGACTCCAGCGCTATGATACTAGCACACTCCATTGTACAGACCAACATAAAAGTTCCTTCAACGTGAAAAGTGTCATCGACAGAACAGTAAGACTCAACATGTGATTTCAGGTATCAAACAGTAAGATATACCAATATTGACTTTGTTTCAAACGAGTATCTACAGAATCCACCTTTTGAAATCGACTAACAACGACAAGAACTTCACAAGTACAGACACTGATTTCTAGGGAACAGTTTAATGAACCAGATGCCAACCTACAAACTATGGCAAAGACATTCACAGACAGGCACACCATGGCCACACTCATAATTATATTTTATATGTGTGAATTCCAGCAATTTTACAGAACGGACTTACAAATTGTCCAAACTTGGTGAAAAGTTTTAATCACTATACAGAAGGAAAGACAATATCAGGATATACAGAATACGTCAATAATCGGGTCAGAAAGAAGAAATGCCAAACATTTCAGCACCACAATGAACATTGAACACTGATAATTTAATTCCGTGTGCATAACTTTCACAGGACAATAACAGTATCCTATACGTGTATAAAGGCAGCGACGATGAATATTTTATTGTAAATGTATTAACTGTATTACATCCAATGTCTAATTTTAGTATTATATTAGTTAGTAGTGTTAGAATATGATGTGTAAATATAAACGTAAGTACAGTGTGAAAGGTATAAAATGTAATGCTGAGAATCAACGCCTGGCAATCCCAATACGCGAGTATTACCAAACTTGCTTTCGCGTATGGTGGATAGCCCGACGAATGACGCTTAGCAATAGTGGTACAGAAGTAACATCATAATATGGTAACAAGAAGGAACATACCAACAGGGTGATGCCAACCAAAGAGATTAATAAGAACTCTCCATAACAGTAAACGAGGTGTACCCAAAAAGGGAAACAACTCACGGTCTGACATAAAAAGAGGTTAGGGGGACTATTATATACATGAAGTATATTCGAACCATAACCACAACAGTGACATAGTGTGCTCATAAAGAATCGATTAGGGTGCATTATATAGAGACGAGGGGAACCACGTCTGAATAGAGAGAAAATTTAAGAATGCTGTAAGAGGAAGTTGTAGCCTTATTCGAGGCGTGAATCAATGGAGAATCCTTAAACCAGCATAGCCACAATAACTATGAGATGATAATACACAGTGAATCGATTGGGAAACATGAACAGAATGTAATGTCACGGAGTGGGGATTGAAGAATATAACGAGGTATGACGAATAGACCCAACCAGAACATTTGCCAGACCACGACAAAACCTTGAGAGAAACCTCAGTACTGAAAAAGAGAGAAGAATAGTAATTTAATCTCGAAAAAAAGATCAGGGCAAAAAGAGACGCAAGCGTAGACTTATGATCATATAATCCCCTGACAAGGTTAGAAAGATGTACCAAGAGTAACAACAGCAGAATGTGTCACATATCCAAGGGAAAGTGCCACATTGTTTGTGCGGGGGGAGAGTGTCAGGAACTTATATGTAAACAATAGTGTAAGTGCCGGTATGTAAGCGAGAGTCAGTGTAAGCATAGCTGAGGTCAAGGGCAGTAGGAGACATCACGGCTTGACTAACGGACGGTCAAGCAAGAAGCCCGTGAACAGACCCACGTGATGTGGGAAGGTCAAGGAGGACGGAGGCAGAGTGTGTGTGAGACAGCGGATAGAGACTGACGTGTGAAGAATAGCGAGAGATAGAACGATCGAACGAGAGAGTTGTGGCGGATAGCTGAGATGAACGTTGTGTATTGATATTCGAGGAATGTACTAACTGTGATATGTGCGAGATGATGTGAGGCTGTGATTGCGAATGATCATGCGGGCGACAGTGTAAATATCGCCCATGTGAGCTAGCGCGTGGCTGCTGGTGTTGAACGATTGTTTGAGCGTGAAGTGCGACCATGTTGTCAGCCTGTAATATATATTGTAATAAATGTTGTTCAGGAGATAGCTCCTGCGAGTTTCCGATTGCATTCATATGTTATTAGTATATGTGTCGTAGATGTTGTAATTTGCCTGTCCAAGTCCAGTGAGCTAGAAGGAGCAAATAGTTAGGACTCTGACAGGTATAATGGTGTCAGAAGTACACACGAACCACATACCCAATTAAAACGCATAAAGGTACGCTACTTATGCAAAGAAGAAGATCAAGTGCATAATTTTGTAACAAGTTGTAAATCGGAGATTTGTTAACAAAAGCAGAACGAAAATAACATCATTTCTTTCCACAGCAGGTTTCAATTCTACAAAGCGACCGACGTAACCAGAACAGGTCAACGGTAACCAGCACGAGAATCACGTTCCTGTACATCAAGCGTTCGAGTAAACAGCAGATAAAGATAAGTTGATTAATTTTGATTGCTAAGTACCCAAATCTGCATTCGTTGATTTGCTTGTATAAATACCATCATCAGTACATTTGAATATTAATTAAATACTTAGAAATTAAACCAGGTCCAAAATGACTTCATATGACGACCTCAAAGAATTAGCCTTAGAATATGCAAGGACTCCGGAACAAGTAAGATACTGGTGCACAAAACATTACGAAACATTGAAGGGCTATTTAAACGATACAAAGTCTCAACTCAAGGAAGACTTGAAGCTAATTGTAAACAGAAATAGGAGAAATAACCTTATCCACGAGTGGACACAGGAATTCGAAAAGAAAATGCAAGACTACAAAATTCCAAAAACTAGATGGTATATATGGTATAGGGAATCCTTACCAATAAGAAACAGATACCTGCAAGAGATCATACCAGATATGTCAAGGGAAGACTATGATTATTACAAAACAAACATATTATCAAACTACTTAAACGACCTCGACACCCTAATATTAGTGTTACAAGACCTGAAACCGGTCCCAGTCATGTCGTTTACCCAATATATAAAGGAAATAAAAGGCAGGTACATGAGGCTAATATCTGAAATTAGAGACACAAACAATGATCAGCCAGCATTAGATTTCTTGCTAATAGAAAAACTAAAAGCAACACTCCCAGCCGAATGCGGAAAATATTTAGAAGAACACAACACAGAGCCTATCAAAAACTTACTAGAAAAATGCCGTGAATATTACAACCAAAGTATAAACCTGGTTAAGAACACTCAACAGAAAAGTACTGTGAAAGCAACGGCATCTGCAGCCACAGATTGTCAAAACAAACCACAGAAAACAAAACCAGTACTGTGCAAACATTGTAGCACTCCACATACAGAAAATGGAATATGCGATAAGAATCCCACTTATCAAGAATACCTGAATACTATTATAGCACAAAAATTGGGGAGGGTAAATCAAAGGAAATATAGAACAAAATGTCATTTTTGCCTTGCGTATGGCCACAGACGTTTTGAATGTGAAGGAGTAAAAAGAATACAGAAAGCAAAAGCAAATGCAGCCATAAACATTACAACAGACAGTTCAGCAAAGAACTTAGGAAAAGTAAACATCACAGAGACGAAAACAAGACCAAACACTGCAAATTCAGAACAGACTGAGTTTTACCCAACAGACTTCGTACCATATTTTAATAATGTTGTTAATATCACTCAGCCTCATTCCTTATTTAAAGACGGCAATATTCAACAAGAAAGTGAGGAAATGAACAAAACCTCAAGACTGTCGTTAGGAAAACTAACATTCCATGAGGGATACATTAATAACACAGTATGCACATGTGTACGCGACACAGGGTCCTGTCTTATCGGTCTTCGGAAGACCCTAGCTGATCCTAAAGACTACCTAGATGAGTACATCTATTGCAGAACTGTTTCAGGGACAATAGAGAAATATCCTATGGCATGGGCCAATATAAAATCACCGTTCCTATCAGGCAGAGTAACTTGCGCATTATTAGACAATCCATGCTGTGATTTATTAATTGGAAATGTATTAAATGTAATAGACCACACAGAGTCCACAACCCAGACACGGCAGAAAGTTAACACCACAACAAACACTGCCTTAACTACACCACTCATCATACAACAACATGATGAACAAACCAAAGTACCACACCATACCAACGTGATTACCATCTCACAACAAGAAAAAACAGAAACTGTTGTGTGTCAACAAAGAAAAGAAAGTACAGATAACAAGCATTTCACAAGGGCGAGAAAAGATCAAAAATCATCATGGTACATACTATACCTCCTGTACCCCCTGTTGACTACACACATGCCCAAGTGCACACAATGGATGATTCTACTCGCACTACTCATGTTAAATGCAAAACAAATGTCTTCACAAACAATTTTATTCACACATCATCATGACGCAACACAGATGATATTACTCATGACAAAACAGCTATCTTTGTTACTTATATCATTACTGTTGAACCAAAGTTTGTTGTTGCCACTGATAAACTCTATGTCAAGTCAACTCAGACACATACTTATGCTGAACAATGTAAATCATCAGTCGGTGGAATTACTGACAAAAATCAGCAACAAATTACCCTACATATTTTGGAAAATATACACAAATTGCAGAAACGCATACAAACATGCACGATTACATTTCAAAACTATACATGGTGTATTATTATTATTTGAACTATTGAATGTATACACACATGTACGAGTGCAGGTTTGGAGATAGCACTCAAAATGATCTCAACATGAAATTTGAAAATCCCCACCCTTCGGAAAATTAATTTTAACCGTAACCCACTTTATATCCGTAGATCGAGTAACTCCAGAGTTGCCTTGTCTGCTGTACGACTCCAGCGCTATGATACTAGCACACTCCATTGTACAGACCAACATAAAAGTTCCTTCAACGTGAAAAGTGTCATCGACAGAACAGTAAGACTCAACATGTGATTTCAGGTATCAAACAGTAAGATATACCAATATTGACTTTGTTTCAAACGAGTATCTACAGAATCCACCTTTTGAAATCGACTAACAACGACAAGAACTTCACAAGTACAGACACTGATTTCTAGGGAACAGTTTAATGAACCAGATGCCAACCTACAAACTATGGCAAAGACATTCACAGACAGGCACACCATGGCCACACTCATAATTATATTTTATATGTGTGAATTCCAGCAATTTTACAGAACGGACTTACAAATTGTCCAAACTTGGTGAAAAGTTTTAATCACTATACAGAAGGAAAGACAATATCAGGATATACAGAATACGTCAATAATCGGGTCAGAAAGAAGAAATGCCAAACATTTCAGCACCACAATGAACATTGAACACTGATAATTTAATTCCGTGTGCATAACTTTCACAGGACAATAACAGTATCCTATACGTGTATAAAGGCAGCGACGATGAATATTTTATTGTAAATGTATTAACTGTATTACATCCAATGTCTAATTTTAGTATTATATTAGTTAGTAGTGTTAGAATATGATGTGTAAATATAAACGTAAGTACAGTGTGAAAGGTATAAGGTGTAATGCTGAGAATCAACGCCTGGCAATCCCAATACGCGAGTATTACCAAACTTGCTTTCGCGTATGGTGGATAGCCCGACGAATGACGCTTAGCAATAGTGGTACAGAAGTAACATCATAATATGGTAACAAGAAGGAACATACCAACAGGGTGATGCCAACCAAAGAGATTAATAAGAACTCTCCATAACAGTAAACGAGGTGTACCCAAAAAGGGAAACAACTCACGGTCTGACATAAAAAGAGGTTAGGGGGACTATTATATACATGAAGTATATTCGAACCATAACCACAACAGTGACATAGTGTGCTCATAAAGAATCGATTAGGGTGCATTATATAGAGACGAGGGGAACCACGTCTGAATAGAGAGAAAATTTAAGAATGCTGTAAGAGGAAGTTGTAGCCTTATTCGAGGCGTGAATCAATGGAGAATCCTTAAACCAGCATAGCCACAATAACTATGAGATGATAATACACAGTGAATCGATTGGGAAACATGAACAGAATGTAATGTCACGGAGTGGGGATTGAAGAATATAACGAGGTATGACGAATAGACCCAACCAGAACATTTGCCAGACCACGACAAAACCTTGAGAGAAACCTCAGTACTGAAAAAGAGAGAAGAATAGTAATTTAATCTCGAAAAAAAGATCAGGGCAAAAAGAGACGCAAGCGTAGACTTATGATCATATAATCCCCTGACAAGGTTAGAAAGATGTACCAAGAGTAACAACAGCAGAATGTGTCACATATCCAAGAGAAAGTGCCACATTGTTTGTGCGGGGGGAGAGTGTCAGGAACTTATATGTAAACAATAGTGTAAGTGCCGGTATGTAAGCGAGAGTCAGTGTAAGCATAGCTGAGGTCAAGGGCAGTAGGAGACATCACGGCTTGACTAACGGACGGTCAAGCAAGAAGCCCGTGAACAGACCCACGTGATGTGGGAAGGTCAAGGAGGACGGAGGCAGAGTGTGTGTGAGACAGCGGATAGAGACGGACGTGTGAAGAATAGCGAGAGATAGAACGATCGAACGAGAGAGTTGTGACGGATAGCTGAGATGAACGTTGTGTATTGATATTCGAGGAATGTACTAACTGTGATATGTGCGAGATGATGTGAGGCTGTGATTGCGAATGATCATGCGGGCGACAGTGTAAATATCGCCCATGTGAGCTAGCGCGTGGCTGCTGGTGTTGAACGATTGTTTGAGCGTGAAGTGCGACCATGTTGTCAGCCTGTAATATATATTGTAATAAATGTTGTTCAGGAGATAGCTCCTGCGAGTTTCCGATTGCATTCATGTGGTATTAGTATATGTGTCGTAGATGTTGTAATTTGCCTGTCCAAGTCCAGTGAGCTAGAAGGGGAAAATAGTTAGGACTCTGACAATATATATATATATATATATATATATATATATATATATATATATATATATATATATATATATCTTTTTCAGCGTTCCGAGCCATTGAGGTTCTTTGCTGCAGATACAATCCATCTCCATTCGTCTCTCTGGTTGACCTTCTCTTGCCAGTCGTTGATTCCAAGTACTTGTAGGTCTGTATATATATTATCTCTCCACCGTCTTCTTGGTCTACCTCGGGGTCTACGGTCATTTATTTCCTGAGTGTAAGCGAGTTTTGTTTCCCTAGTATCTTCCATTCTTTCTATATGCCCCAGCCATTGTAGTCTATTAGCCTTTATGATACCAGTGATTAGCGGGGACTTTAACAGATCATAAATGTCTTTGTTACTTCTTCTTTTCCACTCTCAACTTTGTGTATCCCTAATGGGTCCAAAGATGCGTCTTAAAACTTTGTTCTCAAAGGTTTGTAATAAGGCTTCGTCTCCTTTCGTTGTACTCCAGGTTTCAGAGCCATACAGCTCAACTGGTCTGATCAGCGTTTTGTATATTGTGGTTTTGGTGTTACGAGATAATGCATTTGATTTTAGTAGATGTTGTAGTGCATAGTATATCTTATTTCCAGAATTGATTCTAGTTTGTATTTCTTCCCTTATGATTTTGGAGCAGTTGAAGATTGTACCCAGGTATTTGTATGTTTCCGTTCTTTTAATGGTCATATTATCTATTTGTATGTGGCCAGAGTTTTTAGCCATTCCTTCTCTTGAAATTACCATATATTCTGTCTTATCTTCGTTGATTATCAGCCCCATCTGTTGGGCTTTTTCCTTTAAGTGAGTCAATATTTCCAATGTCTTTTGTTCATTTTCCTCTATAATATCTATATCATCTGCATAACCAAGCAGCTTGGGTGTTCCTCCAATATCACAGTCCTCCTTTACCTTCCTTACAACTTTCTCTAGAGCCAGATTGAAGAGTAGCGGCGATAGTGCATCACCCTGTTTCAAGCCAGATGTTATTTGGAAAGGGTCTGATTTCCTGCCTTTATATGTTACTATATTGTAAGTGTCTTCCATGCATAGTCTGGTCATGTTGATTAACTTCCTTGGTATTCAAAATTCCTGCATAGCATTCCATCGACTATTCCTATGGACACTATCATAAGCCTTTTTAAAATCCACAAAAATGTTATGGAGATCTCTTTTATATTCCCAATTTTTCTCGGCTATTTGTCGTAAGATAAATATCTGATCTATTGTTGATCTGTTTTGTCTAAAAGCCGCCTCGTATATATATATATATATATATATATATATATATATATATATATATATATATATATATAAATATATATATATATATATATATATATATATACAAGATCTGAGTCTCGAAGAAAACTGTTTCATAAACAACATCTTTCTCGGAAACTGAAATACTTTGCCAATACAAACGTCACAGTGGTTTGGTAATAACAGTGATTAGTGGGGGAGTAGGCAGAGGTCGACCAGTGCATGAGGCGGTAGACTTGATAGCTCATGCTTATCCGCATGACACATGATGATGATGTGCGAGAATAGCCGAAAACGTGAACTGACCATTGTCCTGACATAGTACGTGTGAATGTCTCTTCTTCTTCTTCTTCTTCTTCTTCTTCTTCTTCTTCTTCTTCTTCTTCTTCTTCTTCTTCTTCTTCTTCTTCTTCTTCTTCTTCTTCTTCTTCGTCTACTTCTTATCTTTATCCCCTATCGGTGCATACGCTCTCAACCAGCTTACACGAAACCATTCCATCCTTTGCTATTTCCTGCAGTTCGCTCTGCTTCCTCCCAATTCTATTCATCTCTGACACTAGTGGTTTCTTTGTGTATTTAGGTTTCCTTCTGTTTCGTTTGCCTTGTCCGTCCCAATGAAAGAATGTTCTAGTTACATTATTTTCATGTTTTCTAAATATGTTTTTATCTGTCGCCAGCGGGACGCAGAGGTGTTTCCAAGGCACCAGGGCCGGGTTATATACTGGCCAAGACCTATTGACGCGTCCTCGTCGAGCGTCCTGGGCAACAAGTCCGTTTGGGGTCCTGGCTAAAGTCAATAGGATCGCCGATTCCTCCGAAGTCAGAGAGTGTCTGCCTGTACGGCGAGGAACCACCAGTCTGCACACCAATAAGCCAGACATGGGACAATGGATACTCACGCAAACCTCAGGTCCTGTATGACACCACACTGATGTTGGACAACAGGATGTCTTCATCCGACATACAGGACTTCGCGTTAGAGCTCAAGCCAACGAACACAAGCAAGCAAGCATCTGTCGCCAGCGTCTTTCCTTCACCTCTTTATTCGCTGGAATCTGTTTCTCCCCTTAAATTCTGCATTAGTGATTCTGGAATATCATTTTTTTTTTGTTCTTACGTTGGCTTGAAATTTGCCTTTATCTGCCTCTTATATGAACTTTACTGTCTTTTGTAGTATTAGACATTTTTCATAGCGCGTTTGCGTGACTTCTTGATTGTTGTTGTGCGCCTCCTGGCTAGGTTCCTCCGTCTACAACACCTTTATATTCCCAGGGTAGACTGTCGTCTGACTCAAGTTTCGATATGTATATGTCTACACACGTGTCTGCGCATGTATGCACGTGCATACATATCTAGAACAGTCTGGTTCTTCGGCACCAGAGACTAGCCCCCTCCCCTTGGGCTTTGACTGCTACGTCATGTAAAGGATATGGAACTAACTTTTTTTGTTTGGGAGGGGGAGGTTATTTATCATGTTTCTTATCATATAGTAATACTGTTTTTTAACATATGTGAATACCCAACACCTCACACGCCTACGATAGCATTTACCTTGTTATTACTGCATTTTAGTTTCTCGTACTCTTTTGTTATTCATTTTTTCTGTGTTTTTTTTTTTTTTTTTATCTCAGAAGCGGCTTGGAAATTCCGAAATATTCTGATGATGTCACCAGCCAAAGCATCATTGGTTCTAGCAATATGTCCTGGACCATTCCACAGTCTGCAAATATGAAATCTCAGAGCCATGACTCTGACAGGACCCAGACAAACGATGGCCCCAGACAGTACAGCACGAGAACAGCACTTACTCAGTCCACAAGTTCACTCAAACATCCTCCATCGAATGCCTTGTCCATGGACAAGAAACCACCCAGGGTAACTCACATCTACGACACCAAACGCTCCGATTCCAAGTTGGTTCAATCCCAGACTTGCAATCCAGTGGATGCATCTTTGGGGAAAGATGCTACTACAGACTCTACCAATATTCCTGGTGCGCAAGTGTTCGACGCACACACGCCCAAGAAGTGTGAGCGTGTGCCGGAGACAGTTAGCGACAGTCTGTCTGGCCCGGTACATCCCGTGTTGGAAGTTGGGCATCACCGGAGCTCAGAAGATCCTAGCCTGGAGGCGAACAGTACACGGGGTATGTTGTGTGTGCTGTTGGCATCTGTGCTGTGTTAACATGGGTGTTTTGTGTTAATATGGGTGTTCTGTGTTAACATGGGTGTTCTGTGTTAACGTGGGTTTTCTGTGTTAACATAGGTTTTCTGTGTTAACATGATGTTCTGTGTTAACATGGGTGTTCTGTGTTAACCTGGGTGTTCTGTGTTAACATGGTTGTTCTTTGTCAACATGGGTGTTCTTTGTTAACCTTGGTGTCATGTGTTAACATGGGTGTTCTGTGTTAACATGGGTGTTCTGTGTTAACATGGGTGTTATTTGTTAACATGGGTGTTATTTGTTAACATGGGTGTTCTGTGTTAACATGGGTGTTCTGTGTTAACATGGTGTTCTTTGTCAACATGGGTGTTCTTTGTTAACCTAGGTGTCATGTGTTAACATGGGTGTTCTGTGTTAACATGGGTGTTCTGTGTTAACATAGGTGTTCTGTGTTAACATGGGTGTTATTTGTTAACATGGGTGTTCTGTGTTAACATGGTGTTCTGTGTTAACATGGGTGTTCTGTGTTAACATGGGTGTTCTGTGTCAACATGGGTGTTATTTGTTAACATGGGTGTTCTGTGTTAACATGGGTTTTCTGTGTTAATATGGGTGTTCTGTGTTAACATGGGTGTTCTGTGTCAACATGGGTGTTCTTTGTTAACCTAGGTGTCATGTGTTAACATGGGTGTTCTGTGTCAACATGGGTGTTATTTGTTAACATGGGTGTTCCGTGTTAACATGGGTGTTCTGTGTTAACATGGGTGTTCTGTGTCAACATGGGCGTTCTGTGTTAACATGGGTGTTCTGTGTTAACATTGGTGTTCTGTGTTGGCAATGATATTCCGTGTTAACATGGGTGTTCTGTGTTAACATGGGTGTTCTGTGTTAATATGGGTGTTCTGTGTTAATATGGGTGTTGTGTGTTGGCATGGGTGTTCTGTGTTAACATGGGTGTTTTGTTTTACATCGTTTTTTTATGTTATCACTAGTGTTGTAATGTAAGCAATCGTGCTGTATGTTATCATTCGTGTTTTATGTAAACAATCGTGATTTATTTTAACAATCGTGTTTTATTACAATTATTGTTAACTTTATGCAATTGCAGGTAATACCATACCAGCTCGCATTAGAAGAGCAATGCCGTCTAGAGAAAACACAAAAGTTGGTGCCACCCGCCTTCGTAAAACCGGCTACCATGGCATGAACGTAGAAGCATCACACTACATGGATTCCATCAATGCCAAGAAGACCATATTAGATCGAAAGTATGGAATGCTTCACCAATTGTCGCATAAGGATGGACTGTTAACAATTTCAGTATACAAGGTCCTGCGACCAGAGATATATTCTAATCGTCACTTTTCAACTTCTGTCAAGAGTAGATCATGCTCGTACACATGGACTCCCAGTACAACCAAGTCAGCAGAAACCACATATATACACGACTGTGCTCCTGGGGAAATTGTCGCTGGCATACAACCCAGGGATGTGTCGACAGATAAACCATATACCGGAGAGCTCCAGGTTCTTCAGCTGATGCGCAGATGCTGGGCAGAGGATCCTGACCTCAGACCTACTTCGGATGTGATCCTCAGGCAGCTTCGAGACTTCACATCTGGCAGGTTTGTTGTAAAGCTTAATTTCTTAATTAGCCCCTTTATCCATTCTGGTTTTAGCTAGTCAACATATAATCCTGAAACATACTTATCAACAAAACGTTGTCAATTGCAGTACGAAAAGGAGTGTTGAAGTGCTATATAGCGCCCATTTTGTTGTATGCGTGTGAAACATGGACAATTAACAGACAAGCTGAGAAACGTCTAATTGCGGTGGAAATTTGGTTTTTAAGAAAACTGTAAAGAATACCATAGACGGACAGAAAAAAAATCACATTAAACAGTCCTTCAAAAGACTAATGAAAAACTGAGATTGATTGGAGACATTATGCGTAGGCAGTCAAGATTTTTTTGGACATGTTAGTTAGTTAGTTAGTCGACAGATCATCCTCATTGCACATCGAACCATTCAGTCCATAAGTGCTCGGATCCCCTCCTCAGCAAATCCCGCAGCGTGTAGCGGCTAACGACGCCAGTTCTGTGTTGGTTTATCAATCTTCTTTGGCTTCCTGCGTAGTGTTCTTGTTTGGCCACCCCTCTTTTAATTTGCTGCTCTCGCAGTCTGGCCATTGTTGTAGATTCACAGTCATCACTTGGTTCTCGCAAAAGTCTCACTTCTCGAAGAGCATTCAGAATGTCAGCCTGGTCCATGGCGCGTCCGCCCTCCACAGTAGCCTCACCTGCGAGCTTGTCAGCCCGCTCATTTCCTTGTACTCCCGCATGCCCTGGCACGAAGATGAAACTAATCTTTGCCAGCCGAGACCGCTCCAGAGGCAGCAACCATTCTCTTCGGATCGACCCCTCCTCTATCCTCTTGATCATGTTCATTGAGTCGCTAAGGAAACAAGCCCTAGTGAATGTCTGTGTCTCGAGCCATGTTATTGCTTTACTTACTGCCATGACTTCCATGGTCAGGCTACTTGTGGTTTCAGTGAAAGCACCAGAGTCCTCCTTCACAATTCTCCCTCCGGCCCGAGCTGTAAAGGCCCATGAGCTTCTCACATGTCGGACGACCGACCCATCTGTGTAGATGACCGCGTCACCGTCTAGCGAATTCTCGAAAATCAACGTTTGTACTTCAGCCTCAACAGCAGAAGGATTTTCTTGTCTGCATTTTCTATCTAGTTGGATGCAAACTGAAAAGGATGTGCAGAAGTCTGTTGGCACTTGCACCCACTCCTCGCCAGGTTCTAAGTCCTCAAGTGAACACACCTGTTGAAGAATGTCTTCGGCTTGACCCATCCACGACCGTCCTCTTTTTAACCTGCTGCCCTTCACCTTCCTAATTTCACTATGCAGTGGATGTTGTGTGTTTGCGTTAATTCTGAGGTAGGCGCGTGCCCTGCAAACTTGTATTCTCTCTTCAATGGTTGGAAAATCAAGAAGGTAGCGCATCGCCCTGCATGCTGTATCTCTTGTACATCCAAGAATAATGCGCATAGCTTCATTCTGTATCCTTTCCATCCTTTCTATCTGCTTATGGCTGAGAGTCAGGATTGCCATTGCATACTCCAAAACAGACATGACCAGCCCCTCGTACAGAAGACATAGATGGCGCTGCTCACAGTTTGCTGCCGCCATCACCCGCATCGCTGCCAAACCCCGCTTGGCCTTTGTTATCACCTGGTCTATGTGCACATTATAAGCAAGGCTTCGATCAAACCGTATCCCCAGGTAATTCATTGCCTGCGTTCTTTCCACCGTCTCTGAACACAGCATTACAGTTGGTGTTGGATTGTTGACAATATGATTATTCAACGAGAACCAAGTCACTGTTGCCTTTGTTTGGTTGACCATTGCCCCAGCTTCATCACACCAAGTACTTATGCGATTGAGTTCGGTTTGTAGTTCCACAGCAACCTCCTCTCTATCCTCACCCTGACGATACACTAAAACATCATCGGCATATGACAATGTCCTGCCAGGTCCAGTGATCTGCTCACTGGTGATTCTTACTGTGTAGGCGTTGAACAGTACCGGAGATAATGGTGATCCCTGTGGTAGGCCAGGATATATTGTTGTTGGTTCCGAAGTCCAACTGCCACATCTAAAAACTACTTTCCGTTGGAAGAGGGCTGCAGCGATCCAACTAAGGAGGAATGGACTTACGTTTAGTTCAAGAAGCTGAAACATTAAAAAATCCAGTGGTACTCTGTTTTATGCGTCCTCAAGATCAATCGCTGCAGCAACGGTTTCAGTGCCTGAGTGGATACCTTCATAGACATCATGGGCAAAGACTGCTGCATTGGTCCAGGTTTCTCTTTTTGGACGGTACCCACCCAGGGTAGGTGGGAAAACACCTTGCCTCTCTAGTTGGCTTGATATTTTCCTGGCAATTACCTTCTCCAGCAGCTTGCCTATTGTATTCTGCATGATTATAATTCGATATCCCTGAATTTTTTTGTGGTCTTTGTCAGGCTTCGGCAAGGGAATCAGATAGCTGTGTTTTGACTTCTGACCGCTCGGAGAACACACGTTGTTTCGCCATGTTGAAAAAACGTAAACACAGACTGAGAAACCACACACGCTGCTGAAAATTCACTCAAGGATGGCTTCGCTCGATGCACGAACTCCGTAGCACCCGCGCAGATCTTGAGTAGAAACTCCTGGTTTTACATCCTGGCACACCAATTACACGCAAGAGATGAATAAATCCATCCCCTACGCGAAAAAGTTAACGAACACAAAACAACACGACCGTCCGTCGCCATCTTGAAACCGGAAGCTCTTTGGACATGTTATGAGGGGGGAATGGAAAATGTGGTGACAACTGGCAAGTTGATGATGATGATGATTGCACATGGAATTATTAGTCAACAAGTGCCTTATCTCAGTAACTCCCTCAGAGTGTAGCGATTGGCGTGACCAGTTATGTCAAAACTGTCAATTTACTGTCTGTAGTACCTTGCAGTCTAGGGCAGTGGGTCTTGAGCCTGAAGAATTAAGGTCGCCTGGCTAGTGCAGTCGCCGCGAACTGTGCAGGTCAGGATTTTATTTTTGCTCCCGACAGAAAAAATCCACGCCTTGCCGAGGATTCGAACCTGGGACTCCCGAAGGAGAAACCGACGTTCTTAGCCACCAGTTCCGTACTGATATATTAATCGTCTCTGGCACTCCGCTTGGCACCTTTGTTCAGCCTCACTCTCACTCGATGTTCTTGCTGTCTGGTCAAGGTTTCAGAATTACACACCATCCCTTGAGTCAGTTACTCGTCCTGCCTCCCTGGGTGTGTCCGGTTGCCAGTAGCTCATCGCAGTAGCCAAGCCCGCAAACCTACATTGGTATATAAACATTAACTCTTAAAGGCACAGAAGCCAGATTATGAGGCCAGTATTTCCAAGTCTTCGTGTCGGGATAGTTACTACTGATCATTTGTTTGCCTAGTCATAAATGTAAGGTATTCCCTTATTATCACTTACAATATTAATACGGTTTTTAAACCCATGAAAATAATTAACCCTGCACCTGTAAGGTCAATTAAAAACTCAGTGAGAACAAGGTTGTACTAAACAAACCCTTATGTCCTGTAAGAATTAACTCTTGCCAATATAGCGTCATTTAAAAATAACCTTGTTGGCTCCTTTGCATTTCTTCTTCAGCCCTTCATCTCATATTGGGACATAGACCCTCAAAGGAAACCACTTGTCAGAGTCTTGCGTAGAGCAAGATAAGTAGCTCGTTTTCTGGCAAGTGTGAAGCAATATCAAACTATCAAATCACACGAAGTGAATATTCGAACCTGTTATTTACAAGCTTTATTTACGCGCTGCATTCATTGTCGCACAGACGTCGCGCAATGACAATTCATAGCAATCATTACAGCATGAACTATATCAATACACTACATAAGAATACATGCAATCAATAGACATATCACTTACAATACACAAGCGTTCGAACCAGTCTCCCACTGTCATACAGGCTAGCTCTTAATGCAGATTCAAACACCACTCGCAGACGCATGCGACCTGTCCATTCAAACGCCTAAACCCGTCCGCCAGACTTGTCGTTCAACACGCTACACGCTAGTTGGCGCTCACGTCAGCTGGTGTGACCCCTGCAAGGTTCACGGGGTGTACCGCTGACCAGCGGTCGTTTAAGCGTCGCTCAATTGCTGTGCTTGGCTGCTTATACGGGCGTCGTCGAAGACGCCGCATTCCCTCTGCAGTGTTTAACATCACTCAGGGTTGCGTGTTGTTATGTTGCCTGGCGTTGGTACAGACAACGCATCGCAACCTCAGATGTGAGATCTTGACACCAGGCTTGGCCGTTGTATCTAATGTTGCCTTCTGCTCTTAATTCTCCATTGAACATGGACCATCAGGGAAACCAGGCCTGGCCGTTTTATCTATTGTTGCCTTCTGCTCTTAATTCTCAGTTGGAACATGGACCATCGGGGGAAACCAGGCCAGGCTGTTCTATCTTTTGCTGCCTTCTGACCTACATCTCCCTTTGTGACATAGGCCCTCAAGGAAACCAGGCCAGGCCGTTCTATCTTTTGCTGCCTTCTGCAGCTCCCTCCAGCTCCCCATGTGTGTGTGCGTGTGTGTTTGTGCGCACGCACGCGTGGTCGTATGTACTTTTGAGCATTTATGGTCATGATAGAGAGAGAACGAGAGACAAAGAGAGAGAGCGAGAAAGAGTGTGAGAGAGAGTGAGAGAGAGAGCGAGAGAGAGCGAGAGAGCAAGAGAGATGAAGTGCGAGAGAGAGAGAGCAAGAGAGAGTGCGAGAGAGAGAGCGCACGTGAGAAAAAACGTGAGAGAGAGCGTGAGAGAGAGAGAGAGTAAGGGAGAGTGAGCAAGAGAGAGAGCGAGAGAGAGAGAGAGAGAGAGAGAGAGAGAGAGAGAGAGAGAGAGAGAGAAGTGTCTGTGGTGTGTGATTGTATGGGTATATGAATCGGTGAGTATTTGTGTAAAGTACGTGTGTGTGTGTGTGCGTGTGTGTGTGTGTGCGCGCGCGTGCGCACCTTTACCTTTATGAAGGCAACCATTACAGGACGTGGCAGACCCCAGAATATTTGGCTGTTTGTGATTTCTTGGCAAGTTTACTTTCATTAGCTTACCATTGCTTTTTGAAAGGCCCGCACTCATACCAATGTATGACTTACCAGCGTAAGGCGGTCTGCTTTCAAATCGCACTGAGCTGTGTTTCGAACGGGAATGCGGGATTACGAATTGCGCTGGTAACCCCTTCACCACATAGCTGGTGTTCTGTACGATATATTTAAAGATGGATGTGTTGTTTTTTCGATGATTTGTTCTCTGTTTCAGTGCCAAACAAATTGTTGGTTTGAACCAAACATTGTACACAATCACATGTTCATGTATTATAACGTGAATATCCATTCACTGAGAATTGAAATTGCGGAAGATACAACGAAACAAAACAAATAAAACTATGATCCAAGTATGGCGATATATCGTCCTTCTGTCCAAATGGAGGTCACATTTGGCGATATATTATCCTTCGGCAATGATTCAGTTAAAAATCTGCATCCACATATTGCCTCGGGAGATATGCATCTTCTTGTTATCCTGATTGTTGTTGTTTCATTTATTTCAATCTGTAGACGTTTTACTGCATTAGATTTTTGTATAGAAATTGTGTTTTTATTTTCATGTATGTGAATATCATTCTCATAGTCTGTCGGCAGAAAACCCAGATGTTCAAATCTACTCCTCATTGATACAAGTCTAGATGTTCAAATCTACTCCTCACTGATACAAGTCTAGATGTTCAAATCTACTCATTGATACAAGTCTAGATGTCCAAATCTATTCATTGATACAAGTCTAGATATTCAAATATACTCATTGATACAAGTCTAAATGTTCAAATCTACTCACTGATACAAGCCTTGATGTTGAAATATATTTATTACAAACATCAGTTAGCTAGAGGCGACAGAATTAACAGTTCACTTTTACGTGGGCAGGTCGTTGTCTGACAACATCGAACAGATCATGGGCCGCTACAGTGAGCAGTTGGAGAACACCGTGCATGAAAGGACCAAGAGGCTGGAAGAGGAGAAAGCCAAATACCTGCGCGTGTTGTGTGAGGTTATCCCGCAGTAAGTTGACAAGTTTCACATTACCTTGGACACATGGTCCATTGACTGATCCTTACTAAAAGACGTCGTGCCGCTGGGGGATGGTCCATCTTTGCTTAATGTTAATCAGGATATGTCTGCGTGTTGAAATTCTTATTGATTCTGTAGTGAATTAATTGCGAATACGCCTTAGTTGTCCCCGCATGCTATCCTGCCTGCTGCTATCACGAGTTATGCTAGATTTAATCAATTTGGTAAGTTTTTGTTTTGTGTGATTGGCATATCCTTTACAGGACATCGCTGTCAACGCCAGCATTTCTCAGCTGTATGTTGATTTCTTGGCAAGATTACGCTCAGTAGTTTGCCATTGCTTTCTGTGAGCTTTCCGGCTCACATACCCCTTAAGTTACCGATGCGATTCGAACCACTGCTGATTCTCACCGTCATCACGTTACCTACGAGAATATACGAGATTACGGAGAAAGGTCATAGCCTCTAAGCCACGAACCCGGCATTTGGTAAGTAACACACATGTATTGATTGGCGCTCATAGATGTAGAAGAAAGAAGTAGACACGAGAGGGCGCACTAGACAACATAAAAATTGAAAGCTATAGTTACCGACTGGGATTCGAACCTGTCACCTCCAAATAACGACAGCCCCCCCCCCCACCCACCCTCCTCCCCTCCAGTACACCAGTGCATATTGTTCTATATTATTATGCTTCGGCATTTTTTTTCATTGCAAAATATTTTAAGTTCATTTTTGCATATTTGATTACCACTCCATTATGTATATTTGATTACCATTGCCACGTGTATACTTGATTACCACTCGTATATGTGCCAGCTCCATGGCGTTGGAGTTGCAGACGCATTTCGTGATCCCGCATACCCGAGTCTAAACAAAATTGCGCGCGATTTGGCAGCATTCCGCTTTGCGTTTGTTTTTTTACGACATGATATGGGTGTCGGTCGTATAGAAAGCAATGGCAAACTACTGAACGTAAACGTGTCAAGAGATCACAACAGCACAAAATGCTGGTGTTGACTGCGACGTCCTGTAAAGGATATGCAGTTAGCTTTCTTAAAACTAACTCTTATATGTATGTGTGATTACCATTCCGATCTGTATATTTTGTTATCATTAATATATGTATACGTGATTACCACTCCTATATGTATATTTGATTACCATTCATATTTGTATATTTGATTACCATTCCTATATGTATATTTGATTATCATTCCTATGTGCATACTTGGTTACTATTCCTATATGTATATTTGATTACCATTCCTATATGTATATTTGATTGCCATTCCTATATGTATATTTGATTACCATTCCTATTACCATTCCTATATGCGCACTTGGTTACCATTCCTATATGTATATTTGATTTCATTCCTATACGTATATTTAATTACCATTCCTATCTGTACATCTTCAAAGACTAAAACAACTGAATAAACTACGGAATGGGACAGATAGAACTAGAAAAATTAGATTTTTAAGAGCATGCATCTTTCCCATTGCAACATACGCCTGTGAGACCTGGACACTTGCTAAACAAGCTGAACAGCGCATAAATGCCTTTGAATATAAATGTTATGGATGAGTTCTAAGAATATCTTGGGTAAAGAAAAGAACAGATGCATCCATACTTCAAGAGCTGAATATTGAAGAAGGTTGGCTATTAAAAACGATAAAACAAACAAAATTGAAATATTTAGGTCACTTGAAACGTCACGAAAGTTTGGAGAGAACAATAATGGAGGGATATATGCCTGGAAAGAGAGGAAGAGGAAGGCCAAAGAGAAGATGGGTGCAGGATGTGCTGGTGCAGGATGTGGCGGATGATCTCCAGATGCGTGTATCGGAGGCGGGACATCTTGCTTATGATCGAGAGGTTTTCCGGAAGATTGTTATGGGAGAGAGGTTCTGCAAAGGACATGCTACTGAATGAATGAATATGTACATTCGATTACCATTCCTATGTGTGTAGATAGTTAGTTAGTTAGTTAGTCGCAGTTCCAACTTCACAGTAACGGGTCGTCCCCATTATGCTCCGTTCCTGTGCCAGTTAATATCACACAAAACGCTCCCCACTGCCCAATGTGAAAAGGGAAAAAGACAGGAGTCTCGACAAACAACAGCCCGCACAGATACACTGTGCATAATGCCGCCGCCAGAATGTCAACATAATAGTCCACCACAAAACACTGAGTTCATTTCTGATGGAATCGGCAGTCATTTTCCCATCTGGATGCTTCCTAGATGTTCACCCACACAGTCCACGAAATACAGTTCATCGTCGATGGCAGTGGCAGTCAACCAGAAGCCCAGCAGCCACGCATTTCTGCATAAGGCAAAAACCGGTCAACTCTGGGACATAGCCATCTGCCATCGCTTCGAACATGCAGTCACGTTCCCAAAAACCTCAGGCAGATTTAAAAGCATTTCACACGAAACTCACAGCTCACAGTGTCGCGCCACGCACTCACTCAGTAGCAGGGCGACGGAACCATCAAGCCTCCTTAGTCGCCTCTTACGACATGCGTGGTAGGCTGCAGTGTTGCTATTCTTTGCTTCCCTTATGGGCCCCGGCAACACACGGGAGATGTGTATAGATGATTCCATCCATCTGTGACAGCGAGAAAAGAAGGAGGAAGAAGGGGAGAGGAAGGAGGGGAGAAGGAAAAGGGAAAGAAGAGGATGAGGGAAATGATATAAATAGTGTGAAGCCTAAAAGTTCGTTCCTCAGTCGAACTCTGCCTACTACGCACTACCTTTGATAATAAGGGAAAATGAAGAGAGAAAGAGAGAAGGAGAAAGAGGATGAGAGTAAAGGATACGACAGATTTAGGTTCGTGTCCCCGCGTGAGAACAATAGTTAATTATACTATTGCACCATCAATGTCTCGTGGTGTATGTTATCAGAGATGTACAGCCCACCTCACAATGTCTCTAAACTACTCTAATCTACACAATCTCAGACTGACAAGTCGAAATAAAAGGCAACTCAAACATATATTTATTTTCTTCTGAACAGTAACAGAGTGACAATCTAAAGCATAATCGCATAGAGTAACCAGTACATGCATTGAAGACACATCTATGTATAATCGACTCCAAAAACAACACAATGCTGCATGACGTCACAAGG